>JAUCNO010000663.1:2709210-2731122 GCA_032353835.1 Enteromius viviparus | reverse complement strand
ACACTGAAAATGTCCTCATAAAACACCTACATACTGTAATACCTGTGTCATACCCATGTCATTATACAAATTTGTGTTCTCATAAACCACATAAACCCGCCCACACACACACACACACACACACACACACACACACACACACACACTTGTCTGAGTGTGTCATGTAAACCCTGGAGATGCACAATGAGTTTTTATGAAGAAATATATCATTTATTTACTTAGGCTAGGTGTACACCAAATATGTTCTTATATGTTTTGCAGATATATTTATAACTACATTTGGCAGTTTGTCTGTAGAGAAAAGCACAAAAATTTAAAATTAGAAAAATGTAAAATTGCTTCGATTAGTAAAAATATTGGCATCTTTAAACAGATAGTCTATATAAATAGTGAAGTTACAACTGAGCATATTTCACTATGTAACAAAACAGCAGATTTTGCTCTTTGGAAAGCTTGAGGTTAAAGGCAGGCAGGTGTGTTAAGCACTGAGGTCATCAGTAGGCACGAATGGTGGTGTTCAGAGGCATGTAGGCTGCTTGGGTCGGCTGGCTGAGTACTTGGATTGGCTGGCTGGCTATTTGGATCGGCTGTTGCACCACGTTAACGGCCGAGTTAACCACCACAACCCGCGCAGGTCGAGCCTTTATCTCTCTGGCCATCTGACACCAGACGCACAAAGGGCAGCAACACACCTTAAAGCAGTCATCCTGTAACGAACCCTTCATCAAAAAGAAAAGAACATCAAATATAGTCAAACTAAACAAATAAAAAAACACAAAAATGAGTGGTCAAAGCAAACACTGGCCATTCAACATCTGAAAACCCAATGATTTCATCTAAAAACCTCACTTAAATGTTTTCCAGTTCATAAAGACACATTATCATGGTTGTTGAATTGTATTTATAAATGTGTATTTATTGATGTCGTATTTTGATCTAGGTCTAGTCCGTTTCTACAACATAAACAAACGCGTGCATGCTTTTGTGGCCCTAACTTAACTTCTGGTAGACAATAGAATCAATAACAACAGCAAGCCAAATATGATAACAAGCAAAATATTTTTGCTGTGTGAATGAGACAGACTTATTAAAATTTATGCACCAGTAACAGCTGAAGATGAAGCAACTCAGAGGTTTGATTTTTAAACGTGCATTACGTGCTCATGTTTATAAAACAATAATAATAATAATAATTGTATGGGAAACACATCCCCCAGCACAATAACCTGAGACCAACTCATCATATGCTGTGTTTGTAGCTGGCGTCACTAATCTGGGGGCTGTTTTGTCAGGCTTATTTTGGTTATTCAGGCTTATTGTCAGTAGATTTGTTACAAAATAAGTCTAGAATAACTGAAATAAGCCTGGCTTATTTGGTAAACTTGTTTTATGGAACAACAGGCCACAGACCGATAAACAAACCCAGACCGGAAGTTAACTTTATTGAAACCTTCTATAGAAATTGAAAACTGTACCACAAGAATTTCACTTTTTATTATAATTACTTTTATGGCATGTTTGTTAAAATAAATTACATTTAAATTACTGTTCAAACGTTTGGGATGAATATTCATATATCTAGACAGAAAGGATCCTAAATTCATAAAAATATTCTAATTTAGAATAAATTAGAATCCTGGGTTTCCACAAACATATGAAGCAGCACAGCTATTTTAAGCAATGATGATGATAATAATAATGTTTCTTGAGCCCTAAATCCGAATATTAGAATGATTTTAATGCCATTTAAAAATTATATCACTATAGAAAACAGTTATTCTGAATTGCAATAATTGTATTTACCTCAATGTCAAACCTCTCTCTCATGCCGCTCCTCATGGCGAGTGTAATAGGACAAAACAGGCCACAAAAGCCTAACTCCAGCAGGGGGAGACAGTGACACTCTCCAAAGTCCTGGCTGGTCTTACACATAAGGAAGCATGGACAAAAACAACCAAAGCAACCTATCACAGAAAAACAGAGGCTTGCATCAGCTCACATTCTCAGGCACCGTTTATTCTTATCAGTCACTCTTCTGCTTTTTCTCTGTTCATCACACACTTACAAATGTCCATGTCCTGAAAGCAGTCCAACACTCCGCTGCTCCACTCGGTGTCCGTGTCAGTGCTCACCATCATGGCTGGCTGGACACTTACAGCTGCATGTGCCATTATCAACTGACCTGAGAAAACACGTTCAAGAATCAAGACAAATCAGAACGCTAAATCTTAAACGCACACTTTGAATAAATAAAGAGTATTTATAGAGGCATGTGTTTATATGCAGGTGCCTTTATTCTTTTAAGCTACATGCATTTACCTACAACTACTGCTAATAATAATTAAGTACGGTTGCATTTAGTTAGTTATGAGGTTTCCACTTAACCTGGACATGTTAGATAAAGTGTGGCACTTTTTTTCTAATGTTTCATTATTTGCATCGTCGCACCATAAACCACGTTTTATAATTGACCTGGCTTTGCATTACTTTATATTCTAACATTAAATCATGTCCTGTGGAAAAACAATTGAGATTACTGGATATTTGAGAGGACAAAGCTATTATCTACCGAAAGCTTCCTTTCATGCTCATATCTGAAATTATAAGCAATTACTGTAATTGTCACCAAATGTAAACAAACGAAAAATTATAATTTTTACCCTTTGAGCCTTTCTGAGTCTGTTGTGTCCTTTGCAAGTGAACGTCTAGATTTAACTTCCTGGGTAAGAAAAAGAGGTTTTATTTTGAACCACAAAAAAGACGGCGACAAGAGTCTGCCACGAACTTATATCTCCACAGCAATCTCTGATAAAACCCGAGCCAGACTAATACATCCCCACACCCCAGAGAAACACAATGCAAATTTGGGCACCTTTTACTGTACTAAAGATCTACAGAGCATACAGAGGAAAATGAAGAAGAGATGGAAATAATAGAGCAGTATGGTTGATATGGAACATCTATTATGATGACATTAAAACATGTAAGTGATGTCAGAGAACTGGTTTTGTTTTTTCTGAAAAAGAATAGCCTACTATAGAAGATTGCAAGAAAATAATTTTTCAGATATAGAAAGTGCTCCTATCAATTAAAAACGTAAAAAAATCTAAAAGAGAATATAATAATGAAAAAAGGTAATCAGGTCCAGGAAGAGCACAGAAAAGAATGCTGTAGAAAGCAACTGATGCATATTATATACAGAAATCTGTAAAGCGGTGAACTTGCCTGAAGTCTGCTCTTCTGAGGGTGTGGAGTCGTGTGTGTTGATGCACTGCTGTTCTCGAGGGGGAGGAACTGAAAAAAAAGTCTGCGTAACCACAGATGGGTACAACAAAGATCCTGACGTCAAACAACCACAACCCTGCACCATTATTAACGCAGAATAAAACAGAAAAGCAGGTGCATTTCTGTTGTGAACAAGAAGGTAAAGACAATCACTGGGTTTCAGTTGTTATATCTGTCCTTTCATTGTATACACACAAATAAAGAATACATATACAGTGGGTACGGAAAGTATTCAGACCTCCTTAAATTTCACTCTTTGTTGTATTGCAGCCATTTGTTAAAATCATTTTCAAGTTCATTTTTGTCCTCATTAAAGTACAGACAGCACCCCATATTGACAGAAAAACACAGAAATGTTGTCATTTTTGCAGATTTATTAAAAAAGAAAAACTTAAATATAACATGGTCCAAAATATTCTGGAAGAGGATCTGAACTGGAGAGGATCTGCAAGCAGGAACGGCAGAGGATCACCAAATCCAGGTGTGGAGAAACTTGTTGCATCTTTCCCAAAAAGACTCATGGCTGTATTCGATCAAAAGGGTGCTTTTACTAAATACTGAGCAAAGGGTCTGGATACTTAGGACCATGTGATATTTAACTTTTTCTTTTTTCTAATAAATCTGCAAAAATGTCAACAATTCTGTGGTTTTCTGTCAGTATAGGGTGATGTGTGTACATTAATGAGCAAAAAAATTTTTAATGAAAACTTTAATGATTTTAGCAAATGGCTGCAATATAACAGAGAGTGAAAAAAGTGGGTCTGAATACTTTCCGTACCCATTGTATATAACAAAAATATCTAAAACCAAATAATAAAATATTTTAAAAATGGCCAATGATTAAATATTACGTATTCATTAACGACATCTGCTCTGCTGTTTCGTAATTCTGCACACAACGATCCAGTCACCAACACACTGTATACTATAGTGCATGCACATGCATATACTCATTTTTGAAAGGAAGCATAACTTACAGTTGAATTCAGAACTGATAGAGTTTGCAGCCAGCAAACTGTGGATGGTGATTTGATAGACGATGTGGATGAAGAGAAAGGACACACTGCAGAAACATAAAGACTTCAGCAAGTGCCCTGTGTAACCTGGAAGACAATTAACAACAGGAACAAACATCAAGGGTCAGGAATGATTTGTGTCTGACATGCTGATGAACCATATCACCTAACTTGCAGAGTTTTTAAAGGGTTTTCACAAGGTTTACACAAATAAAAAAAATAAAAAAACTTTAAAGTTGTCCAAATTCACGTTCCAAGTTCTTAGCAATGCATATTAGTTATCAAAACGTACGTTTAGAGATACTTACAGTAGGACATTTACTAAATATCTTCATGGAACATACATTAATGATTTCTGTCATAAAAGAAAAATTATTAATTTTCACTCATACACTGTATTTCTGACTGTTGCTACACAAATACCCCAGTGACTTAAATCTGGTTTTGTGCTCCAGGCTCACATTTAAAGACATTTTTAAGGACTCACAGGGATGCAGTATTCAGAATTCGTCAAACCAGGGCTTCCAAAGCATTATACAACATTTGAACAAACAAGTCTCAGGCCAGAGAAAGTAATTGAAGCTCTTTATTGCTGTATTTTCTTGGGTTTGAATGAAAAACACGATCGTGAGCATGTTTAACGCTTCACATGTTTTTATGCTATTTGAGACGCTTGTAATGGAGTTGGCGTTGCTAATTTCCCTCAGCACAGGCGTCCGATGTTGTTCTTACAAGACAAACAGCAGCTAATCATGAGAGCCTCTTTGTTTTAGCACTCTCAAATAGCATAACACCAAGGTCAAATGAAGTATTAAAGTATTTTTAGAGTGTTTTTCTCTACCAACAATCAATATTTTCCAACGTGGCGCAGGCCCGAGCAAGGCTGTGCAGCCCATCATATGTAATGCTTCCTAATGGAGATCATTTTAGCCACAAGTGAGACATAATCGTAAGAAACCAGACGGTAAGAAGCACTGCCAGATGCTAGCTGCGAGATCTGTCCCGGGCCGGGTATGTAGCTTGTCCTGATTTACTCTATAAAACACAGTGTGTTCCACAATTTGAACTAATTTCCCCCTAACAGGAGGAAGGGCTTGTTAATGTGTAGTTTAGCGAGCACCGTGGGTGCAGATCTCCGTCCAAAACACTCATTCACATCAAATATTTCATTCTTATCAAATAAAAAGCATACACGAGGAGGAGGGCAAGGTAAAACTCCGTCTCTCCTAACCTCCATAAACTTTCAATTAACTGTGCAGTTTTTGCCACCTCTGCCTATTTAAAAAGCCAAAATCTAACTCTGCTGCTTAGAATGTACAGTAAATCAGTGAAATCTATATGCGACACTATAGCAGACTACTGACATAAACTGATATAATCTTTTCAGGCCATGCAGCCTAATATAACGCCGTCATATTCTAGTGAATTTCTCCGAGACTCTACATGAGACTTTCTGAGACTCTTCCTCATTATGATAAGGTCAATAATAAGCAAGTTTGGCATGTGTCCGGGTGTCGAGACTGGAAGACAGCGGACTCCAAGACCTAGTGATTTGTACCCTAGCGAGGGCAGAGCTCGGCGTCCGGCTCGGACCCTGTGTGCCCCCCAAAAAAGCTTAAGGAGCATTGCCCCCCAAAGAAGCACGGTAGGAGGATGCTGGACGGGTCGGCTAAGGAGAATTTAGTTTGCGCGCTCCTTTGGGTTGGACTAGTTTCGGGAAACCTCAACTTGGAGTGCTAAAGACAAGGTGGACTGGGGAGCTGGTTCATCCGGCGACCTTCTGGTACAGACAGAGATGTGGATTAGTGGATTGGAAGAAAAGCAAGCAAAACAATATATGGGCTATGGTGGGTGGGAAATTAGAACATCTGTGGAGGCATGAAGGGAGAAAGCTTGAGATAAAGAACCTCTGCGGAGGTGGGAAGGAGAAAACCCTTTGCGGAGGCAGGATAGTAGAGAAAAAACCTCGGGGTGGGACGGAGTAGGGAAATAGTTAAACAGTTCCAGTCAGTAAATAAAATATGTTCTGTTTCGGACAACAGGAACCGTTAGCTAAATAAATCAATGAACCTGAAAATAAAGTGAATATGTGCGTAAAATATTTTACGTGACCATGGAGAAGTGAAAGAAAATGCGTGCTGGCGTTATGAATATGCGGCTTGTGTATGACGTCATCTGATGCTGATCAGTTCGGCGCTACCTTGCTGCTTGCGATTGCGAAGTTTCAGCGCTGGGCTTGTTTTGCTTCTGGGGCTGAGGAAAATGGCGAAGGGGCTGGCGAGTGGTGAGTAATGTGGATTCTTTCACTTGGATTGCTTTGGCAGATGACAAATAGAATGAGATCTAAGAGCGCGCAGGCATGCGGCCTTGAATAGGAAGCCACGGGCTCCCATGGGAATCCAGGCTGGATGGCTGGAAGGGGAGCTGGGTCCTCTTGGCGTCTCGCTGGGGAAATTGTTGCGAGTCATGTTGTTGTGGTCTCTGCTAGCCGGCGCGGGCTCTCGTGGAGGCTCAGACGGGATGAGAGTTGAGCTTGAGCGTTAGCAGTTTGTTGGAAGGCAGGCTGAGGGATTGGATCCTCGTGGAGGTAACGTTAGGCAGACAAGTGAAGTAAGACGTGGTTTTGTAGGATGTGTATTCGGTCGTGTGATCCCGAAGAATGCACGAAAGGAGAGAAGCGAAAGGAAGGAAATGGGTTTATTTATAGTAGGATTGGCAAATCTTATTTGGCAGGTGAGATGAGGAGATTGATTAGGTAATGCGGTGCCAGCTGAGGGTAATTCATACACGCTCCTCATACAATATCAGAGTTGATCAAATGCAAAGTCGAGGTTACAGGCTGAGTTCGGGGCAGGCAGATAACAATCAACAATAAACAATCCAAGGTCAAGATAACAGGGAAACAAACAAGAATAAATGCTCAAAAATGTCAGCAAATGTAATAACAAGACTTCGCACTGAGTCCCTTTTGAACACTGCTTAAATGCAGTAGGTAATGAGAGGTGGGCGTGGGGAACAACAGGTGCACGCAATCAGGTGTGAGTGCAAATCTGAGTCGGGTGTGAGTGCATGGTGCATGATGGGGAATGAAGTCCGTGTGAATGTGAGGCACATAGTGGTGTGAAGGTGCGGTGGCTGATGGGTAACGGAGTTCAGGAAACAGGTGATGGAATGAGCGCTCACAGACGAGATCGTAACATAGACCCTCTGTTAACCCTTTCGTAACCCTTTCCCAGGGTGAAAAGAGAGGCAGCGATGCCCACCAGGGCAGAGCAAGTGACAAAGATGTCAACCAGGGCAGAACAGGCAGCGGAGACGCACACCAGGGCTGGTCCAAGTACAGGTATGCTCTCCTGAGCCGACCCAACTGTTTATGTGCCCTCCAGGGAGGAGCAGCCGGAGGAGACACCCTCCTGGGCTGAACAGGCTGTGACAGCGCCCACCAGAGCGGACCAGGCGTTGAGGGTGCCCACCATTGCGGACCAGGCGATGAGGTTGCCCACCAGGCGGGACCAGGCCATGGAAGCATTCCCCAGGGCGGTCTGGACAGCGGGAACCCCCACCAGGGTGGACCTGACAGCGGGAATGTCCACCTGGGTTGGTCGGGGAACCGGGCTGCATAGAAGAGCACATATAGGTTACTAGTCTGGCCGGCCCGATACGGAGTTCGTGCAGCCATCAGCGGGTCCCCTGAGAAATCTATGACTGTGGTCAACATTCCCAGGGGACGTGCAGCCACTGATAGATCCTCCGTTTTCGGGACCGGATTGACCATACTCATGGGAGTGTGGACCACTGAATCTGAGAGCTGTGCAGCCACCAGCGTAACCTCTGGAGAGTCAGCCGACCCCTCCAGAGGGAGTGCAGTCACTGGTGGAGCCTCAATCAACGCGACCGGTGTTTCTGCCGATTCTCCTGGCCCTGGACTCCCAATCAACATTTCGGGTGGTTCTTTGAACTGAACCTCAGGTCTGGACCCCTTTTTAGACAGCTGGGGTGCCATGAGGGTTTTTGACAGCCCCTCAGGCAGTGTAACCGTAACCGACTGGACAATGCATGGCTCCTTGTACCCTGCGATAAGTTGGGATCCGTTACTTGTGGGTTAGCAACCGTGAGGGCCCTCAGTAGCGACCCTGACTGTAGTACTGGTACCGACTGAGATATACACGACCCCTCTCGTCGTGATGCAGAACTGGGATCCGTTATCTGCGGATTAGACACCGTAGGGGCAGATAACGGCTCTCCTGGCTGCATATCAAGGACAGATTGAATGAGACACGGTCCCTCTTGCCGTGACACAGAATTGACACCTGTGATTTGCGGGTCAAGCGCCACAGGGACAGATAACAGCTCTCCTGGCTGCATATCTGGGACGGATGGGACAAAACGCAGCCCCTCTCGCCTAGATGTGGGGTCGACATCCATCACAAGCGCATCAGGAACCGCAAGAGTAGATGACAGCTCCCCTAGCTGTAACACAGGAACCGACTGGACACCACACAGCCCCTCTCGCTGTGACGTGGTGTTGGAACCAGTTATTGGCGAATTAGGAACCGTGAGGATTTTTGGTTGAGAAACTGGAACCGACTGAGTGACACACAGCTCCTCAAACCATGATACGGGGCTAAGACACGTTACTGGCGTTTTAGGAACCGCAAGGATCTGACACAGCTCTCCTGGCTGTGAAACCGGTACCGACTAAACATAACATGGCTACTCAGACTGTATTTCGGACTCAAAACTGGGCAACGGCTGTGCATCTCCTGTTTGGGGCTCTGTAACTGGCCGGGGAAAAGGAGGTTTGAAGCTTCTGGACGAAGCTAAAGGAGGGTCCGTTAACTTTGAGAATAGTCTGGCAGTCTTGTAAGTTAACCTGGCGTCCTCATACTGTGCGTCCTCATACTGTGCCAGGTGCACGCAATCAGGTGTGACTACAAATCTGAGACAGGTGTGAGTGCATGGTGCATGATGGGTTATGATGGGAATGAAGTCCGTGTGAATGTGAGGCACATGGTGGTGTGAAGGTACGGTGGCTGATGGGTAACGGAGTTCAGGAAACAGGTGATGGAATGAGCGCTCACAGACAAGATCGTAGCATATGCTTAAATTTAGTTTATAGAATCAGTAAAGATTCAGTAGCAAACAGACAAGTCAAGCTTCAGGAAGATGTCTGTAGAATAGAAAACATTTTTTTTTTTTTTTTTTTTTTCAACTTTTAATTATGTTGATTATTTAGAGACCCTACAAATTCATCTGTCCAGTACTTTATGATACAGTATGCTTTATTAATGTAAGGTTCAAATCTAAAATATATATATATAGTTAATAACTATTAAGTGATTGCATGCTTCAAATGTCCTGGGAAAATGTCTCAGAAACTCATTCAAGCACATTTGTGGATAAACGCAAAGTTCATTGCTATAAGCATCTGTCAAATTTGTAACTGTACTGGATTAAAAGCACTATTTAAAACACAGAGGTGAAGCTTTAATATCACTTGCTTAATGGTTAAAATACATTTTAAAAGTAAATTATGATTATTATTTTTTCATATGCAGAATTATGGTTTACGAGACCCTTAACATTACTGTGCTTCATCATTATTGCGTAAGTCTCAGATAAAGATGAATCAAGCCAAGAGAAATAAAAAAATCTCCCTTATCTATATTCCCATTGCATGCAACAGTATACACTTAACACAAGTTGACAGAAGACAGATTCAACCCAGTGATTAGATAACAAAAGAATACAGCCAATATCTAACACAGCTTCAGACATTACACATAAAACACTCGCCAAAACCAACAACCTCCTCCTTTTACTTACATAAACACTTTCTAACCCCATAAACCTGAGATTTGAGAGTAGAAACATTACAGAAATCACCTAAAAGGGTCCATTTCTCAGATAACTTCTCCAAAGTATATATATATATATACAGTATATATACAGCATCTGTTTTTCACTTATTCTAGCTTTTTAAAAAAAAAAAAATTCCAAACAACAATATTCTTATCTATTGTGGAAAAGGATGCGCCATAAACTTAGACTGAAACATCAACTCACCATATTGAAATAACAGAAACATATGACATTTATTATCATATGGTTTATACATTATTTTAAACTTTATAATTTATTTAAATGTTTTGTAATGGTTTGGGCCTTTTAAATGTGAAAATATATTACAGTATCAAAAAGTATATTTAATTAATAAGTTTATAGTTTTCTAGACAGTTTAGACCTAAGAATAACCTCCCTTGCACTTAAATTGTGAAATGTAATGCGACCAGGATGCAAAAGTGAACTCAATTTACCAAGACAATCAAATGATAATTATATTAGGACCAGAGTGAGACAGTCAATTCAATCTGCTTTAAACAAAGTGCACGTGCGATTCTTTGTATGCACACCTCTTTTTCCACCTTTTTGTATGAGGACTGAAGCTGATAATGACGCGCAGACACCTGCAGGCAATTCTGTTTTGCAATTACATAACTCAAAAACATTGAAAAACACTAGCATCTCACATCTGCATATTCCCACAGCTAGGATCGTCCGATAAATCTGTGTGAAGTCCAGAATGCATTGCTCTTACTATGAGCACAGGTCTGCTTAACTATTGATGAATGTAAGTGGACCACTTAAACATGTTCATGTCCTCTTCCTCTCTCATTTAATTCCATGAAAACCTTCTCCTATACATAATTAACAATCAGAAAACAAACACACCTCCAGAAAACTGCTGGCTTGAACAGAGCAGAAATGGATCAGATGTTCAGAAAACAACGTCATTGTTCACTTTAATGTATATTAGACAATATCTGAAATGACCTAGCATTCAAAAGATTAGACTTTTGAAAGAAATAAATACTTTTACTGAGCAAGAGTGTATTCAGTTGATCAAAAGAGTGCATTGTTTTAAAGAAAAGCTGTTCTTTTGAACTCTCTACTCAACAAAGAATCATGAAAAAATGTATCACACAAATCTTTCCACAAAAATTTGAAGCAGCACAACTGTCGATAATAATCAGAAATGTTTCTTGAGCAGTAAATCAGCATATTCAAATTATTTCTGAAGGATCATGTGACACTGAAACAACATTTACAAAATATATTAATATATATTACAAAAAAGAAAACAATTTTCACAATATGACTCTTTTTACTGTATTCTTGATCAAATAAATGCAGATTGTGAGAGCATTAACGACTCATTGATCTTACGTTAACCTAATATTAACCTTAACAACCACTACATTTTATTTTCATTTTATTAAAAACATCAGCTGCTTTGTTTCTAAAATAAATGATGCATTCAAATTAGACCCAGCACATTATGACATGATATTTAAGTAATGATTTGATCTTTGAAATCAGATATACAGTAAATGTTTCTCTCGCAGTCTTTCTAACAAGCTCAACAGCTCAACTCTATTATGGGAATAAAAATCTTAAATCTTCCTCGCCTCGGCAGATTAACGCAGATTTACCATAATGCTCTCATCAATTATTCAGAATGAGCAGCACACCTAAATCTAGATCTTCCTCTAAGCGCATGAGTAAGATCCTGCTCTGAACAAAAGCCACGAATCACGATCTACAGGGTCTCCTGACTGTAGTTTCTTCAATTAATGTTTTGTTAATGCTTCTGCTCCATTGGATTTTCTGCATGAGGCACTAAGATTGGTTTCAGGAAGAGACAGATGCGCTTCCTGCATTGGATTTGTGACACTTAGGGAAGAGTTAGTGCTGCTGCAGTGTTGAATCTCACCTTGCATGGTTAAGCTGGAGGGTTCGGGGAACAGAGGGATGAGGAGGAGGTAGAGGAGGTAGATGAAGGACAGTCCATTGTACCTGAACAGGCATGCTGCGGAGAGAACACATCAGCATCTTAGATGAATCCTGAGGTTTTCTGTTGTATTACATCACACATTCCATTACACATTTTTTTCAGGCAGCTCTTTGACCGCATTACATGACCATATTACTCTGCCAAATATAGTTTCTATTATTTCAGAGGTCTTACTACCATAGTTAACGACACTGGCCAAACAAATAAATATAGTAATCAATATGATAAAAATGACAGCTCACAAAAATAAGCTTTATTTTGAACAGCAAGCACATGCTCTATCTTTCCTGCTCTCTCTCTCTCTCTCTCCGAGACGCACATACAACATACACAGTAATGCTATTAGCGCTACTCTGACAATTTTATCTGTAACTTCAACTTAAAAACAAATTGACTTCTCACAAGCGAGGTAACAACGGTGCTTGTTAGTAAAGAAAATGTTAAAGTTTTACTGTTTTAGCCAAACACTTTTGAGAGATGCACAGACTCGTAGTTAATTCACATGTCCTCTCTCTTATTGCTTAGTTATTAAATGCATTAGTCTGCTGTTAACGGCTCAAGCCTCCGTTTTAGGTCTAAAATGACATTTTGGAGGCGTTGGATGAGATGCACAGGAAATTATCCTACTCACAAAAATGTTTGAAGTACAAAAACCCCTTGTAATATACTGTATAATCTGATCGATGTCTTGAGGTGTGGCAACCATGGTATAAGCAGAATAATTGACTCTGGGCCGTTGAATTCTTTGAAAATTAATGCATCACCACCTCGGGTATGCATTGCTTTTCTAATAATTCAACGACCAATCGCCAATTATTTCCTTATGCAAATAATTAGTTAATAAATTAATGAATTCATTAATATAGGGTTAAGCAAGTAATTACAACTTATAATGTATCCCATGTAAATTAATCAATGAAAGATAAATGCATAAATATATTTTTGAAATAAATGAATGAATGAATGACTTAAAAATGTACACTATATTATATTCTAATGAATGAAAATGTATGTTCAAATTATATTATAATTAATTTTTACATTATTTGTAGATTCAGTTCTGGTCAGATCAGGTCCAATCACAGGCTCTCGTTTCTCATTACAGACTTCAAATTAATGTCCTCGCAGATTTTAAATCTACATCTGTGCATCTGACAAATCATTCAGTGCCACACACACACACACACACTCTCTTTCTCTTTCACTCTCGCTCACACACACACACACACACACACACACAGTCTGGTTTGCTATCCTTGTGGGGACTCTTCTTTGGTTTCTATCTTTGTGGGGACAATTGGTATAAAAACCTGTACACACACACACACACACACACACACACACACGTGGAGAGTTTCCTGAAGTTTCCAGTCTATCTGCTCTCATTCTCTTTTTCCATTAATTTTATTTATCACTGGACAGAAAGAAGCTCAGAAGAAACAATAAAGCACAGTGTCATGTAAAACTGTTTTTTTTTTCAAACTTGAAATTTAAATGAGAGTAATGGCATTTGATTCTCTCATTGTTAATCTTGTGTGTTTGCCATTTAATGAGCTGATGCTGTGAATATCACACATTAATTTCACAACCAAACATGGAGCTCAGCGGCAGACCTCATCTGAACCAGACACAAATTACATCCTATTTTCTGGAAACGTCAAAAGAAAACTCTCAGAAGAGGCCAATGACGACAAAACTATGATTACATCACAGTTTACAAACTGCCAAAACACCTATTATACTGTTTAAGTTTGTTGAACAGCCAATATATCTCCTTTTTCTGCTATACAAACAACATTCCTGACAGAAAAAGCAAGAATGACAATAAAAGAGTGAAGTAAAAACGCAGATATCAGGGCCACAGGGACTTTCCACTGCAATTAAAGACTCTTAAATACTGAACCACAGCGGCAGACTGGAGCACGGGATGGAAAGGTGATATTAAAATAAAATAAAAATTCAGTACAAAGCCAGAAAGACATTATAATGCAGAGGTTTACAGTGATCTCAGTATGTTCACATAAAAACGATGTTTTGTCTAATAGCTCTTAGGAGATGTGCTCTAGTTAGAGCTGAACATGGATGGGAATCGTAAGGAATTTAATGATTCTGGCTGCGATTCGGATCCAGTTAACGATTCCAGGGCCTTAATGAATCCATTAACGAGTGTTTTAGTACTTCTGAGGAAACACCAAATACTTCATGCAAACTATATTATGCAATACTTATGGGAACCTATAGTTTACATCGATTAAAAACTGAATCACAAACAAAATTACTGTGTTTTACTGTGTTAAAACTGTATTATTTATTATGTAAACTGTATGAACATAATGCAGTGCAATTCATTCTTGATAAAAGCATTTGCCAAATGCATAATATGCAAATGGACAATTACAAACGGTCATTATTAAACAAACAAAACGAAAAAAGTTATTTTAACACTAATTCACACTTATTTAGACACAAATAATATTTTTAAGGAAAATGGTCACAAGCTATTTATTTCAGCTACATTCAAATAAAAAAAGTTTATACCCAATTGAATGTGTTTACAGTATATAGATACTGTAAAATAAACTGATGCAACCACTTTAATTTATTTTGAAAAAACAATAATTTAATATTAAGGAAGTACTGTATGTATATATAAATATTTGAAGTTGAAGTTATCACTTCACTAGCACTTCACAAAGGCATTTATTACACTACTTATTAATCTTTGTTAATATTTGTTAATGAAAATGCAGTTCATTGGTTATTCATGTTAATTCACAGTGCTTTAATGTTAAAAAACACAACGTGTGATTGCTGAAATTAACTATACGTATATATGTAAAACTTTATATAAATATTATATATTTAATATTGTATTATGAATATTTTTTAATATTAACTAAAGCAGCATGTATAGCAACCCTGTTGTAAAAAAAAGAGTAGGTCTTATTTTTATATCAACAGTAAATAAAACTTGCATGCATTTTGTTGTGCATTATTGCCATTTGTAATCTTTTTTATTATTAAAATATATTTCTGTAGTTTATTATTTTGTAGGATTTAGTACATCCTAAGAATTCATGGTATGCAGAGTCATGCTTTTAATGAATCCTCTTTGTGCAACAGAGGTCAGATGATTTGTAAGTGTGTAAAACTGAGGCCTCTGACAGAAAAACAGCTGTATCTCTGGAGGAGTTTGATGGCAGCGCACCGGTGCGAGCAAGAGATAAGTGTAGAAGCACTAAACACAGAGATGGAGGCCATTAAACTCAGTCTCACAGATTACAGCACACACATTCATCCTGTTCATAAACCTCCACCTCAGGCCAAAAAGAGAAAGTTCCTCTGAAACATCACCCAAAAAAAACTTCAGAGAGAAAGATTGTGTAAAATATTTTAACAATACTTGAACAACTATGGTTCCCTTTCTTTCCTAATCGAGCACATTACAGCACTGCGGCGCACATACAAATACTTATAATCCCATCTTTTCCTTTTAACATGACGCCTCTGACATGGATGGTTAACTTGAGATGATAATAAAAATGTGGCTACATCAGAATCACAGCTTAATTCCTTCACAAAGCTTCAGTCATGTCTTTCCTTTGGAGATAAAAGCAAAACCACACCGACCGCGCTCAAACTATCAGCTCACAAATAATTCATGCTTCTGGAGAACTGAAAGCCTTTCCAGAAGAGCTCAGACTGACACCAAGTGAAGAACACTTTACATTTTCACAATTAAACCACAGACACTTCTGGAGGAACAATAGAAATAAACAGTTAACTAAAAAAGGACACATTTAATATTTTGATTTCATCCCCTCTCCTTATTAATCCATTTTAATTGAACTTGACGTACTAAAATAACTAAAAATTACATTGGCATATTAAAATAATAATAATAAAATTACAAAAAAAACTAAACAGAACTACTAAATGCCTCAGGGCTATTATAGTTAACTAGTTAAAAATAAATCACTTTTTTTTTTACTATTTTAGCTAAGATAACTTAATAATAATTATTAATAATAAAATAAATTTAAAAAAGTAATAACAAATAATATAAATTACATTGACATATTAAAAATACACATACAAAATATTAATTATTAATCATAATAATTTATTATTGTTATTATAAAACTTTTATTACATAAATGTATTTAACTTGCTGTAATAAAATAATTCAAAATGAAATAAGAATGTATACAAATTATAGACATAAAAAAATGAAAATATCAAGAAAACACAACAAAATGACTAGCATTTAAAAAAAATGTAATAAAAAAATTATAAAAATACATATAAAATTAAAAATGTATTCAAAATATTAAAATTACACTAGAAAAAACTAAATGTGTATTACTTTGATAACATTAAAATTAAAGTCTAAGAGGCAAGGCATTGCAACGGCATAAATACTGAAATACTAAGTTTCTTTTAAGACACTAGTCTCGTCACACTTATCCATTCCTTCATTTGCAGCACTTTAACAAAAATACTCTTGAAAGAATTAGATTCCTCAAACACCTCTGATCAGGAAAAACTCAATCTGCTCTCCTGGCTGCTGTCTAAAAGAAACATCTCCTTTTTTGTGATTATACTCATTTATATACGGACAGACATCCGTCAGACGCTGACAAAGACTATAACACAAACGTCTGAAGACCTGACTGAGCGCTACTGTCCATCCTGAACGGATGACCTTTGATCAGTCCTACTTCAACCAAAAAAATATAATCATCAAATATTAAAGGTGTGTTTACGATAATGGGCAGCCAATTCTTCTCTCTTCTGATGCCACATTATTAATTCATGCGGTTAAAACGACTTTCGACCGATTAATGGAGATGCTCCACGGCCTGGCAATCGTGTTTGGAGGAAAGAAGACCGAAAGGACTTAGGCTGTCAACATATACATTACCATCTTATGGAGTGGACAGTATCTACCTATAGGAGGAATCCTACTGAGAGACAAGCAGAAAGAGTGTGTGCGTCAGGGTTAATTATATAGAAATAAGAGGAAATGTGAATATGGATTAATTGTGGGAAACCACAGATCTGATTAAGACCCTTAAACACAGACTATAAAGCTTCTAGATTCATTTCATGATGGTAAGAGCAACAGTTAGTACCAACAGTATTATGTATATATATATATATATATATAGATATATATATAAATATCAGAGAAAGGCTTCGAAATTTTTAGTTGGGTGTGTAAGTGAACCGCGGCCTTCAAAAACTAAACTTGACACTATATAGTACAGGCGACTCTACACACGACAACAACAAAAAAGGTTATATTTTTTATTTACATTTAAATTTAACCTGATGCACTACAATAACTATAACTGCAATTAAAACACTATAGGTGTTAAATAATAATAATAAAAAGTAAAAGTAGGTAAAAACACAAAATGACTAAATGCCCCAGGGTTATTATACGTAGTTAAGTAAAACCATAGAAAGTATCACTTAAAATATATTTATTTTAGTTTAGCTGGCTGACAAGGCAACATTTTTCATTTATATTTTAATTTAACTTGATGTACACAAATAAATAAACTGAAAATAATAATATATATATATATTTGAATAATTAAAATGGCAATAACAACTCAAGGTTATTATACTTAATGACAACCATAAAAAATATTACATGAAACAAGAATAAAATATTTATTTAAAAGAATTAAACTCTAGATTCTAGAAATGAAATTAGACATTTTCATTTTAATTTCACTTGATAGTGCCTACTAAAATGATAAAAACCTGCTCTATAAATTTTTCCATTAACCCTTCATGCATTTCTGTTATTTTATTAATGCATTTAGTCATTTAGTTTATTATTAGTACTGATACTGTATGTGTTTATTAGAAATGCAATGTACAATAACGATAACCAGCCTATAGGTCCCAGCAGTCAAGAGTATACTGATGGGAACAGAGCATGTGCAATAATGTCCTATAAAAGTGAAAATGTGTTTTAATTAATACTAAAATGTCAGGCCTGAATGGAATCATTTAGAATAAAAAAAATAATAATACAAATTATTATGATTAAAAAAATCATAGTTTTATGCAGATGTCAGGTGTCGAATGTCTCTTTAAAATACTCGGAGGGGTTTTGTGTATTACTCTGTCAATAACCTATGACATCAACTCATCCCCTGTGATCAAACACTCGTTATTAGATACACCCCACAAAACAATTAACCAGCCGCCAGAAAAACCACAGGAAAATATAGATTAGGACAAACTGTGATTAATGATCATTTATCCTGCAGGTTCTACATCAGATGACATTGAAACAAAGTCCAGGAATAGAGATGTTTGACAAAAGCAATATTAATGTCTTAAAACATGACTGGTACATGCTATTAAACACAACAAAACACTTAATAGCGGCATCAAAAAAGTAGTTAAGTATTGTAATATTTGTAAAATGTTATACTTTGCTATTTCTCTCTATTGGAGCTAAGTCAGTGAAATAAAGAATAAAACAATGCAGTGGGAAATGAAAATGCACATTACACTGTTTCCGGTTTTGAGTCAAAAGTCAGATTATATGAATCTTTTTTTTTGGTACCAGTGGTTTTATATGTTGTTTCAAATACTTCTAGAAATTAAAATATTTTGTGAATCTTATCCTCAAAAATAAAAATAGTTCCCTTACATTACAGTATCTGAACCAAAACATTGCATTAATATCTTTTCAAATTTGTTTCATTAATTGTTTTGTGTTTAATTATCAGTTAACTGTTTATATTTTACAGAAAACAGATTTTAAATACAGCGGTTGCTAAAAATGTGTTCTTGGTTTGTTACAGAAATTAAATATTTAATCAAGTAAAAAATGCACATTAGAATTTACTATGTATTTTTCACAACACAATGGCATTTTAAATCTATTATTGTCTTTTTAAGGAATTTTCAGCGAAAAATACACAATAGAAGTGTGACAACTAACCCCAGGTTAATCCTACAGTGCAAAAACAAACAATCAAATAATGAATATTTCATAGTTATTAATAAGACAAACATTTCTAAAGTACAAAAAAAAAATACTTAGTTTTATAACTTGGCGATTTCATGTTGAATTCAGTGACAACTGCTTTTTTTAAGTTTTCCTTTTACACTTTTACTGTAAATATCTGAAATAATCTAATATACTGTATGCGATTTATGAGTTTGCAAATAGATGAATACCGAAAAATTACGTATTATTAAGTATATAGGCTCCTACAATGATAATAATTGGCAGCAAACTTCTCTATTCTTTATTAATATAGCCTAAACTTATGTCTTCGTATCTACATTCTACTTAAACTCAAACAGTATTTGACAGATGAAGAGCTCCGCAGCACCTGCCGCGTCAAGCGAAAAAATGCGCATCTCCACAATGAAGATGCGAAGCCCTTAGCGGGATCAAATCAGCGCTTACCTGCCGCCAGACACACTGGCAACAGCACCCTGAAGATCAGACCACACACCACCTCAGAAGCCATCTTTCTCAATTGTGAGGGACAAACTGCAGCATCCAGCGGCCAGATGTCCTGAACCCGGGACGGGACGGCATCCTCCGAGCGCCTTCACACAGGGTCCTCCATGCGTCCTGCGTGAAAACTTCCAGTTAAGGTCTCCTTTTGTCTAAAAAAGTGCTTTATGTGTATCTCGAGTGGGTGGAAGTGTCTAAATCTAACTCATGCTGATATGGAGATGCGGTGCTCGTTTGCGCAAAGTCCCGGTTTTCTCCAGCGCGCACCAGGCTCTCCAGCGTCCGAAAAACTGCGTGAATCCGGTAAAGAATATCAAAATGACTTCGTATCCTGTGAAGCAGAATGACTGAAACGGAATCAAGTTTTTAAGGCTAATTAAAGCGTCCCTTAGTCACCTAAAGTCACTCATGTAGGTGTACTCGATGATTTCCTCACTTCCACACAATGGCTCTGAATGCCACAGGCATTCCGGTCATTGACAAACGCCCTTTGCTTAGTGATGGAGCGCCGGGCCAATCAGAGGCCGCGGAAGGTGGGGCTTGCGAACCCCGAGGGACGCTCCATTTGACTGCTGTTTTACTAGGAATGTCATCATCATTACAACGAGGCTTCTAGAAAAGATTTTATCACAACTCATGTACTCTTTTCTTTAGCTGACTAAGCCAAATGGAAAATAATATTAGTCAATAAATGGATAGATAGTCATATACAATCATTTGACATATTATTTCACCCCAAAAAAGGTTACAAGTTAAAAACAGAAAGGAACTGTGGAGAATAAATTTTTTTAAATTAAGTAAAATAGTTAACAAATATACATTTTTAACATTAATACTTATTTTCAGTCCTCGGATTTGACTGTCAGAGCTCCACAAGCATAGGGTTGGCATACTTTTTATTTATTTATTTTATTCTTTAGTAAGGATTAAAAAAGTGACACTAAATGCATTTATGGTGCAACAGACATTCCCATTTCAAAGAAATGTTGATCTTTTGAGTTTAATAAAAAGTGTACCAGTTTTCAACATTGATAATCAGAAATGTTTCTTTAGCAAACCTACATACCGGAGTGATTTCTAAAGGATCATGTTATTATATTATATTATTATTTATATAATTTATTATATTATTTTTCATTAAACTATAATACTCTTTTACAATAATACTGGTTTTACTGTATTTACTGTATGTCTCTGTAAACTTACAGT
Organism: Enteromius viviparus; assembly: GCA_032353835.1. Taxonomy (NCBI): domain Eukaryota; kingdom Metazoa; phylum Chordata; class Actinopteri; order Cypriniformes; family Cyprinidae; genus Enteromius; species Enteromius viviparus. The sequence goes on along the minus strand of JAUCNO010000663.1, from coordinate 2,710,256 downwards.
AATGTAAACATAAATTTACTGCTTGCCTTTTAAAAAGCAGTTTAAATAAGTCTCCAATTTTTTAAATAAAAGAGTTTAGAATACGCTTCATGAATTAAATAAAAAACAGTTACAGCTAAATTAAAGAGTTTTGATACAGTAATTAAGAACATTTTATGAACATTTTATGTCTAATTTTATGATTTTATAAAAAACCTATCCACCTTTACCCAGAACGTTGAAGTTAACCTATGGATGAGGTTTCTGGTTCATTAGACTCTATAGGTAAAAAACCAGGAGAATAACAACGTGCAGTAAATGTTAAAACTGTCTGCGCTACAACAGTGAGTTCATAATTAAAATAACACATTAAAATAGCACAATAAGACAAATCAATTCTCAATGTAAAGCAGCAAAGCTAACTGTTTTGTACAGCTAAAAATAGCTGGACTCAGATAAGACCAGAAGCTATACTCAGAATTTACAAATGGTGGAGCCCATTATTTACATCAGGAAAAAAGTGAATAGTGAGCAGTTTTGTCTACATAAGTCAGCATCCAAACCATTACTACTGTTAAACCTCATGACTGACTGTTCTGACTCCACACTATGTTCATACAAGAATAAAAGAAGGTGCAATGCACTGAAACAAAAAAGAATTTTGGTCTGAAAATCAACTAAGAGTAGATTTCTTCTAAACACTCATATATTTCTACTGGAAATCTGTGTAATAAAGCAAAACAGATGATACAAATTCAGCAAAGCCTTAAATAAAATCACTGTTCCACTTTTGCATCACATTGTGAAATCCATTTAAAGTCACGAATGAAAACAACTGGTTTGGCAATTACAGTTTACTCTGATTTAAACATGATGTGGCTGGATTTGTTCAAGTGACCTGAATTAAAAGATCCATTTTTAATATATTAAATGTGAAAGGTGTACAATAAAAATGATGGGACATTAAAGGGTTAGTTCACCCAAAAATGAAAAATATGTCATTAATTACTCACCCTCATGTCATTCCAAACCCATAAGACCTTCAATCATCTTCAGAACTCAAATTA
>JAUCNO010000663.1:2678157-2705672 GCA_032353835.1 Enteromius viviparus | reverse complement strand
AAAAAAAACTGTAGCAAAAAATTAATAGCTAAATAAAATAGGCAAGTAAAGATCCTAGCAACACCTTATCTGAATTTCATGATGAACCAGTGTAGAGATGCTAAGATTTTATTACTCTTTCTGTACCCCTTTAGAACTGGCACATTTTAGACAAGTAGTATATGGGAAAACACAGAAAGGGCAGGACCCATATAATTTCGAATTGCAATAGTGTAACCTTTATGAAAATAGGTGAATGGATCGTTATTTCGTATAGTCCTTTTTAGAATTTCTTTTGTGTTTAATTTTGATAGAACTCGGGTGATAAAAGTTCCCTTTATCAACAGCACTTGATTTGCTTATTGAAAATTAGTAAGTCGAAAATCACTCCGAGACCCCTCCACTGTGTCTTTTACATTCAACCACAGAGGACCTAACTGAGCAGCCAGGCTAAGTAAGATAATATACGCTATATTTCTCAAAAAAAAAAAAGAAAAAAAAAGATAAGGCTCAGGGGAAGCATGTTGTATGAAATTAAAAGGGGCTCAAAATTGACCCTTGTGGTACACCACAATTTAATTGAGCTGCAGTAGAGGAAAATTTACCCAAATTTACAGAGAACCGTACTTTAAAAGGAAAATCAATGGAGGGCAGTTTCTTAAAGACCTTTAAAGACGACAGGTGAACCTGAATCCGTGGACAGTAAAATATTATCCAAAGGATAATACTGCAAATTCAGTGCAAAGAAATAGCTGGTGCTTAAGTGTTAATGCATTTAAAATAAAAAAATATACAGTATATATATAAAATATAGTAAACATCAAAGCATCAACCCCATTGACCACATGGTAGCACACAAAAAGGGCTGTTATAGTTAACTAGAACCATAAAATAAACATTTTCATTACCTACAGTATAATATAAACAATAACTGCAATAAAAAATAAAAATAAAAATTATTTCAGCTAGTTGCTAAAGCAACATTTTATTTTTATTTTTTTATCATGATGTACTAAAATGACTAAACTTAAAATTGTATTTCATAAAATGAAATACTATATGGTGGGTACACTTGGTGTCCGAAGGCATATATATGTAGTATAAATAATTATTTTTTAACTTACTGTTTAAAAGAATTGAAAGATCAGTCCATACAAATGTAATATACAAATGTAATAATTTATTTCAAAAGTCTTAAATAGCTGAATCATGATTTCTTCTTGTCATGCAGGCTGCGGTGGAGTGAAAGACGTGAGACGATAAATAAAGTAAAAAAAGATTTAATGATAAACTAGGAACAAAACCGAACTGGAACACATAATGAAACCTGATACAGAGACCATGCACATAGTCAAGACCGATAGCCAGAAACTCAAAAGGACACTGTTTAAATACCAAACATAATCAAGACACTATTCAGAACTCCGGGGAACACACGGCAGGTAAGGGAGTGAGTCTAATGAGAAGGGCGGGGTTACAAACAAGACACAGCACATGATAGACAGAATCAAAACAAACACAGACAGCACATGGACCATGACAACATGACATAGGACAACATTACACTTCTTTTCTGTATTAGTCAGTGTATGTTTTCAATCCTGTGTGTGCAATCAAAATATTTTATAGTCCATTTCTTTTAATTTCATTATTTCACTGATCCCATTTTACCCACCAGCCTGTTCATTAATCCCATTCTGTCAACCCCCCCTCCAGTTGCCTCCAAGGCCGCTCCTGCATCCCTGCCGGGTTGCCCCAAGAACCTCCGATTCGTACCCTAAAACGAAAGAATAGACCTCATACATTCCACTCACACCTCACTGGTCACTAGCCATCCCAGGGCCAACAGAACTCTCTTACTCCTGCAAGATCATTTCTGGTGGCCTTCGATGACAAGAGACATCTGAAGATACATGAGGGGGTGTCAGGAATGTGCCATTCCCAAGAGCCCTAGACATCTGCCCTTGGTCACACCTAGGAGGTCCCGATCTACCAGTCTCTGAAGGTAACACATGTCTTCTCGTTATTGTGGAGGTGGAGCAGTTCCTCTGTACATTCTGCCATGGCCACCAGGATGCCTGAAGCCAGTTTCTAGGCTAGGCCGAGTACGCCCATAATTCCCTTCATCAGGCAGCCACGGAGCTCACCCCATTCCGGATTCCAGCCCCCCCATTCCTCTGGTTGGAAGAACCCTCCGACATCCCTTTTGTCGATTACTTGTTCCTGGACAGTGAGAGAGACTGGGATGAAGCTCACCACCATCTCCAACGGGCTGTGCACAGGCAAAACACCACCGCAAATCGACGAAGATCTGAAGCACCATCATATCAGGTCGGCCAGCAAGTGAGGCTTTCTACCAGTACCATCCGCCTGAGCCAGCCCTGTAAGAAGCTAAGTCCCAGGTTTGTTGGTCCCTTCCCTATCCTGGAGCAGATCAACCCCGTCACCTATCAGCTACAACTTCCAGCACACTACAGCATTAATCCAACATTTCATGTATCCCTGATCAAAGCATAAACTAACGCTGTATCTCTCCCCAAAGAGCTGGTCCTGAAGCAGAACCCCCTCCTCCCTTAGTCGTGGACGAGGACACCATCCACAAGGTCCAGGAGATTCTAGATTCCCGATATCGGGGTGGTGTTCTAGAATATCTGGTGGATTGGGAGGTATATAGACCCGAGGAGAGATCATGGGTCCAAAGAGATGATATAATAAATCCTGTTTTCCTAGAAGATTTTCACATCACCATCCTGATCGTCCTGCCCCCACTGTAGCATCAGAGGGGTCGCCCTTCTGTAGAGGAGGGGGTAATGTCACAGACACACCAGGCTTTGCCCCCACTCACTCACAGCATTGACCTTCCCCTGAGTTCTGATCACCGCCACCTGACACTCATCATCACCTTCATCAACAGCACTTTTAAAACAGCCACCACACTACAGTCAAACCTCTGATCTCGTTTCTACAAAGTGGACTTATTCTTTGCCATTGAGAATACTCACCCTGTGCTTACTTTACTGTTCTCCTTCGTTCCAGTGTTTCTCCAGTGTCTCCAGGTTTCCCTTTGTTTGTGGTGTGTGGCTGTCTCCTCGTCTCCAAGTGTCTGTGAATATAAAAGACTGTGTTACTTTCTGCCATTCTCTTTTGGAGATTATCCCAAGATTCAGTTTCTCACCGTGCTCATTGTCTCATCCTGTTTTCTCTCACATGCTGTGTAATTAAACCTTCTATTATTATCTACCATCTCCGTGTACCGTCCACTTCCATTACAATGTCAAAAGAAGACAGAATTTATTACTGACTTCACATCGGGTTATTTACAGTAAAGCTCCTTTAATCTCGTTTTGATTAGTTTCATGTAGTCTTTGTTTTTTTGTTTTTTTTTTGGAAAAAAATTTAATAAAACTGTCAATTCTGTTTCACTCTTGTCAGCATTGTTAGTCTACCTTTGTAACAGAGTCTGATTTTGGACACCAAATGTACCCAACATTATACCATGACAGCAAGATTTACACATTTCATGTTAAAGAAAACGAGCTAGTAAAAACACTATAACTGGGAGTAATACTAATGGATTCCCCTGTGCTGCTCAACCAATCACAGCATGTTATGTGTAACAGTGATGTCACATGACCCTGCTGCTTCAGTGAGCACTATGTATGTAATTGCGAGGCTTTACATCAGAACACCATCCTCATCCTCATTAGAGCCCTAAAACATTGATGATAACCTCTTAACCACCAACCAACATCTACCTTTAAAGCTCTGTATTATTAATGACTCTTTAGCCATCTATACAATTAGAATTAGCGTTTGGGAGCCTACAGATGCTTTTAAGATTCAAAGTTTGTTTGTCACATGTCCAACAAGGAGAACAAATGTTGGAATTTTTGACATATAACGTTACTGTGAATAGGAGAAAGATAGATACACAAACATTATAGAAAATGCATTGAGAAATCTATAAAATACCAAGAAATTGAATTGATATGACTTTAAAAATAATAATAAAAAATATAAAATATGAGATGATACTGTAGGTTAGTGTTTGCATAGATTTTAAGCAATATAATAAGCAATTTAAGCAATTTATAATAATACAGATAAACATATATTAAACTAGCATGCACTAAAATAGAAAAGCGCATGATGAAAAAGATAATCTGGAAATGTCAGACTTAAAACTTTACTTACAGTACATACATGCATACATAAATGTAAAAATACAGGCATTCTAGGCAAAATAAAAAGAAATAAATAAACAAACAAACAATATAAATATAAACATAAAAACAAATATATATATATATATTCACAGCAAACTAATACTTCCTATTTAACAGCTCTAATTGGAAAAATATTACAATTATAACTTGTATAATTTATCTCTATACTATTAACGTATAAATCTATTAGACATTTTAAACAATACATGTATAGTTAAATTAAAAATTAATTGAATTGATTTTTTTAAACTTTTTTATATTCTTTATAAAGCATATAATGTACGTATGCATACTATTACCTTCTATGAACTGAATTTTGACATTATACTGTCTTGTTAAACTGAAAATTTATATAATTTTTTTAATTTATATTATTTATTAGATTTTTATTATATAAATATCAAAAACTCAAGACTTGAGAAAATGCACATTCATGCATGCTATACATACTGCAAAAAAAAAAGAGCGCAGTTTAGTTTGACTCTTAACTACTGACCGCTGGAGTCACACTGATCTTAACAGAGGTGGTTTTTCCTTATGTTTCGTTTAAAAGACCACTATAAAATCTTTAATCTTGTCAATTTGCATTCAGGTCATCATAAAACTAACATGACAGTGGAAAAGCTCTCATGTCTTTGATAGAGTCAGGAGATACACATGAATTGAAGTGAGAGGATATGATGAAGTGCAGGTGGAAGCGAGAGAACGACGTCAAATTGAATCACATGGCAATCTGAGTCCACACAGTCTGCTGAGTGGACAAACTCTGATCATTAAACAACTTCCCACACTTATGAGTACTGACCATAATTTCATTACATAAAAGTTAGATCAAGACGATGGATGCAAACTTCCTGTTAAGAAACTCCAAACACGCGTCATGATGAACCTTTCACTGACTTAAATTCAGATTAAGAAAGCAATTAGGCCAGTTAATAGATTTCAAAGATTTGATTGCTTTTGATCACTTTATAAAATTGATTTTGGACATATTATTAAATTCTTTTGTGTTTATAATTTCTACAGCCTAGCATTCACAAAAGTCTTTTAAAAAAGTTTTGCTGTATTCTGGTATTTGATGATCCACTCAACTATTTTTATAAAACGTATACTAAAGTAAAATAATAATAATAATAATAATAATGTTTTTAAAACATGTTTTATTCATTAATTATTTTTTTTTAAATATTTGTTTATAAATTTAAACCATTTAAACATAACTTTTATAAACCCAGTTTTGGCATGATCTTTGTGCGCATGTACTATCCTGTTAAACTTATTATTCGATTAATAATTTTAAATTGTAATTAGTTTTTAAAACACTTTTCAATAGTTTTTTATACGTTATATTAAGATTATTATCATCTATAAACTTAATTTTTACATTAACCTTTGTATGTACTGTTTTGTTAAATTTAACATTTTTTATTATACTTTTGTATTTTTTTTTATTTATTTAAAAATTGATTTGAAACATTTATTTTTACATAAATTCATATAATTTATATTCAAAATCTTCATAAAGAATTAGACACGTGAAAAATAAAATAAACCCTATCTCTAATTATTAAGATAAAACATTTACCCATGTACTGTATACTAAGATACTAAACACTAAAAAAACTAAAGCGTTTTAGTGGCACCTGCTGGTGAGAATGAATCCCTACAACTTCAATCCTTTCAAATAAACCAGTTCTACTGTAATTACTAACTAGCCCAAATCAAACAGAGTAACCAAGAGTTATTTTGGATATAAATAAGTTGTGTTTTACAGCATAAAAGAAGTAATTTTACATAAAAGTACGAATATGTATATGTTCTTGTATGAAGAAGAGACGAGGCTGCGGAGTTCCTCTCCGGTGCTACAGAGGGCGCTACAGCTCTTTCGAATGCGTCAGACTCCGATGTAAACATTCGTCATGGCGTCTGCTGTCTTTTGGGTTTTATTTCTGCTCAGTATGTTTTGGCACACAAAAGGATTTACTGAAGTTCAGCAACTATCAAATTCATGCTACAAACCAATGAAGGACCACAGACCATCATTTATTAAGTATGGGAATATATCTTATTGCGTATATGTTTTACCTGCAATAACACAACTTTTACACACCACTTAATCCTCATATCCTCAAATTATGGTGATATCATTTTTTTTTTACATGTACCATAATAGTACCTTTGAACCACGAATAATATTGTTATCCTCTTATAAATAGTCATGTTACCCCTTCTCGCAGATTTTTTTTTAGTTTTCTTGTTTTCAGTGTAATTTAAATTTAAGTGTAAAATACTAAAAACTACAATACTTGTATCAAAATGATGGGTTTGTTTTAAACAAGAAAATTGGTCTTTAACGGGGTAAGAAAGATAAACCTAAATCTAATTAAATTCTTTAAGAAACAAATATTTTTGTTCAGTACCCTGTTACCTTCAGGTAGGAGACAGGGCATTTAGGAACTTAAGGTACTGAGATGTTATTTCAAATCTAAAAGGCACTCACTGTATTTTTAACCTGATGTCTACAACGTGTTTTCGGTCATTATTTACTGAACTGATATGAAAATAACAACTCATGCATGTTTCAGGACATACCCTCGGCCTCATGAATATGTAAATGTCTCTGATCTCCCCGCCTCCTGGGATTGGCGCAACATTGATGGCAAAAACTATGTAAGCATCACACGTAACCAACACATCCCACAGTACTGCGGCTCCTGCTGGGCCATGGGCTCCACCAGCGCTCTCGCAGGTCAGACTCGGGACTCTACAGCAGTATAACAGAGTACATAAGAAACAAGTCGAAACACGTGCACTTTTCTGTCTTCAATTCAGATCGCATCAACATCAAGAGGAAAGGGGCGTGGCCTTCAGCTTACCTGTCAGTGCAGAATGTGATTGACTGTGGCGGGGCGGGATCATGTTATGGTGGAGATCACATGGGTGTATATGCTTACGCACACGAGCACGGCATTCCTGATGAGACCTGCAATAACTATCAGGCCCGAAATCAAAGTAAGACACCTAAATCTTCAACGACATGAGATACTGTGATAAACTGCAAGAATTGCCTTTCATGGAAACAGGGTTTCATCAAAATGCTGCATATAAAAGGCATTTCATTGCAACACGCAAATGTCATTTAAATCTACAACTTTTATCCAAGTTACAATACTATAATTACACTGTATGAGTTGTGGTTGACTGAAACGCATGTGTTTTCTTTCCTCTGTAGAATGTGACTCGTTTAATCAGTGTGGCACATGCTCATTCTTTGGTTCCTGTTCTATAATTAAAAACTACACCGTGTGGAAAGTTGGAGACTATGGAGATGTCTCAGGACGAGATCGCATAAAGGCTGAGATCTACAAAAACGGACCGATCAGGCAGGTTCCACAGACCGTATTTTGAGCTAAATATATATTAAAACAGTCTGCAAATCTTGGACCATAATGGCAGCAAAATCAATATGATGCAAGTTATAAAAAAAAAAAAAAAGTCTATAGTTTATTACCAGCAGGGTAATTATAGTATAAAAAAGGGATATTTTACATAAAATGAACTTTAAAATAAGTGTAGAAAACTATTATAATATTACTTTTATTTTGTTCTGATAAGTTGCCATGGCAACATTTAGAATTTTCATTTAGTTTCACAATGAGGTGAAATAACTAAACGTGAAGTAAAAATAACTGTAAAACATCTATATAAAGATATTAAAAGAAGATAAAAACACAAAAGACCAAATCTTTAACTGAAATTAAAATGAAAACAGAATTTCAGCTTGATTTTGTCAGTACTTCTGAACTTTGCAGCAGTGTCAGAACAGTTTCTCTGTGTTGTAGCTGTGCAATAATGGCCACTGAAGGCCTGGAGGCATATGATGGAGGGGTTTTTGCTGAATTTCACATTCTAGCGGTGCCGAATCACATCATCTCAGTGGCAGGCTGGGGCGTCACAGACGACGGGACCGAATACTGGATCGTCAGAAACTCCTGGGGCGAGTTCTGGGTCAGTACAGTTACAAGAGCTTTGGTCTGATCTGTTCAGCTTTACAATAAAACCACATGAGACCAAAAGATTGAAGAAGAAAAAAAAAGTATTGAAGGAATGAAATGATGCTCATTTACTGCGCCTCGTTTGGTGTCTTTAATCTTTGAGTTGCTGTCGCTGTGATGAAACGGTTTGTCTTGTGTTTTATAGGGAGAGTCAGGATGGGCCAGGATCGTCACCAGTGCCTATAAAGGAGGGAAAGGAAACTGGTACAATGTCGCTATTGAGCACTCCTGCGCATACGGAGACCCAATCGTTACATAGATCAGGAGGAGCAGCCCTTCACACAGAATTAGACTTGACCTGGGCTAAGAAAGCTAAGAAAAGAACAGTTAAGAAATCTGAGCTCACCGTTCTGGGAGTAAATAATTGATGTCATATCAAATACGGGAGTTGTGTCACATCACAAGCGGTAGAGTGAGAGTGAAAATGAGGGATGATAGTACACAATTAAATGATACTTGATTATTTTATTAACACTTAAGAGTTTTAACAAAGCAAGAATGGTAACTTTAATTAAATGTTGAAATCAATCCCCTGTAATTGCACTTTACTCTTTGTTTTTGTTCTATACAGAACACAAAAACAAAACGAATCCTCCTTTTTAAAATCAATTCTGTACTTTTAGCTTTCTAGCAGTTTTTTTCTCTTTTGTCTGTTTTAGTCAGTGAGTGAATGTCTCCAACCTGATAAAAAATGTGCCATGTTTTCCTTGAAAATGATTTGCTAACCCGCATTTTCTTCTAAACTATGCTTTTATTATTTCTTCTGTTTCACACAAATTAAGATTTTCTGAAGAATGTTGGTAGCCAGTGTACAGCAATGGTGGCAATGTACAAATCAGAAAGCATGTAAATACATGAATGTATGCATTTGTTTGAATGCCAGACTTATTGTGCAATTGTACTTTGGGCCTGAGCTCAATTTGGGTCCGAAGACTCCTGCTGTAAAATTTATAGAAAAAATAAATGTAAACCATTTTTACGTCAGAATAGTATTTGTTGAATTGCCTTTTATTTGAGTCATTTTGTTAACACAAGACATATTATATACTGCTGTATTACAGTAATGAGAATTAATGACAATTACTAACAATAATTATAATGTAACAAGACTAATTGAAAAGATAATATATGGACATGAAAGCAATACAGCGATGAACATTTATTTAGAAAAACATACATCTTTATAATAAAAATATATTATTGTTATTATGATCATGCATATAGTATAATGGTATTTATTTAGAAATTCGCTATTATTTTTTCGTCACGTACTATATGCATTATACACTCGGTAGTCAAGGCAAACAAGATACAGTAGATCTAAACATTTAGTATTATCATAATTATAGTATTTAAATTTAATTTATTTATTTTTTGTTTGTTTTTATTTCATTTACAGATTAGTATTAATATTGAAGGAGACGCTAAAATGACTGCCATAAACTCCTTTAAGGTCATTTCTACATGGGCTGCGTTGTCTGTTCGCTTTCTGTCTCATCTGGGCTTAGCAACAGCACTAGCAGACGCTGCATTGGTCAGAACTCACTGAAGGAAGCCCTGCAGTTCGATCCATCTCCTGTCAGTCAAACAGAACACGAACCAAGACATGGTTCCCGGCTGCAGGAGAAAACAAGGGCACTGGGCTGGATAATTACCCAGCCGTGAGGATGCTGAGAGGCGCAGTCCTCCACTGCCTTTCAGCTCAGGATGCCACTAGATCGCTTTTATTAAGATGCATCTTTTGAGCTCTCTGCACCTGAATGCATCGCTTGCTTTAATTCGATTTCAGATGACGTAAATCTAGATTAGAATGAAGATGCCAAACATCTCTCATCTGCTCTGCAGAATCCGATTAAATGACATTAGCCGGTTGAATTGACAGATTAGCGCTATTATAATTGCTCTCTTTAGATATTTTTTCAAATATTGGTGCATCGTTTATTGCGCTTGCAAATCCGTTTCGTCTCACAGGCATCGATACAGGTAAGAATCTTGTTTCAAAATCATACTAATATTCATATGCGTAATGTAAGGTTGCGTGCTAGTTGATGTCTCTGTGATGCAGTATGTTGTATGCAGTGCATTTTGCAAACCTGCATCTCTGCTACCTGCGTTGCGCAGCAACCAATCAATCAATGCCATTGATGTGTTCAGAGTGTTACAGTGTTTCGCATGATGAAACCATGGCGACCTGCTCTGTGGGATGCAAGCAGACAATAACAGTGTGTGCAAACATCTAAAGTTTAATAAGACACTGTTATTGCATTGATGCATTGCAGTGCATCGTACTGTATATTAAATCCCTTCCATCTTACTTAAATGCATTTGTGTTCTAAACCTTTTTTTATTGACAGTTTAAGTCATGTGGGGTTGGATGGGACTGTACATATTGTTCCTAATGTAGGTTACTAAGCACCATACTGTACAGCGGTCTGCCTACACACTCTAATTCTGCATTGCAGACTGAACGATGACACACCAAAACACACTCCCACTCAGTAAATGTGGGGCAATGCATGCAAGAGTTTGCTTGGGATTTCATGCACAAATTATTTCTTTCAATGAAATACTTTGCCATCATTGTGCAGTAGTAAGACTGTTATTCCAATGATATGCAGTCTATGCCAAAGCATAACTGACTTGGGGGGGGGAAAATGTTCAAATGGGGACTTAACAACTTGATCATTGCAATAGGAGTTCCTGGTAAAATGTAAACCACTTCATATATTAAATTATGTCCTATATTATTAGAAGGAACAGTTAATCAGTGTGATTACGGGCTTAATCTATAGATTAGGGGTTCTTGTATCTTTGAGTGGGTTTCTGTTATAAAGGAAAAGTTCACCCAGAAGTCACTCAGCCGTGGACTATTAAATATGTAGATGAGTTTGTTTCTTCAGAAGAGCGGATGTGAAGAAATGTATCTCTTGCTCGGGAATGGATGCTCTGCAGTGAATGGGTGCCGTCAGAATGAGAGTCCAAACAGCTTGCCTTCAGTCCATCAGTTACCATATGGAGAAGTGAAAAGCTGCATATTTGTTGGAAACATCAAGCTGTTTTAACTTTGAACAATTTTAACATTAAACATCGCTTTCAGCTAAAACACAAGTCTTCTATCCACAACATTGCTTCTTCCAGTGAAAAAAGTCATCTCGTCTGAATCAGAAGAGAACTAAGCACAAATTAAGCACTATTTTCAAGCGAAAGAGGCCAAAAATTTTCAAAACAACAATGCAGCTGGATTATTATGTGAGAAACAGGAGTTTCAAGTTGAGGAAAAACCTTTGTTCACTTCACAAGACATTAATCAACGGACTGGTGTCTGTGTAGATTATTGTGATGTTTTCATTGGACCGTCATTCTGACGGCACCCGTTCACTCAGAGCAAGCGATGGAATGCTACATTTCCCTAAATCTGTTTTGATGAAGAAACAAACTCATCTACATTGGATGAACTAAGGATGAATCCATGTAATTTTTGGGGGGAAACAATTACTTTAATGCTTTTATTATTCCAGCTGCAAAATTCTAAATAAGTATAGTGTAGCACAGTGAAATAGAGGACATTTCCTCTCTCTGTGAATCATTCTTTTGATTCTGTACTTGTCTCTCTCTCTCTCTGTGCATTTAATATGCGTTCCTGTGGAGATGTGGTAAACAGCACCTGATGCAGGAGACTCATTAGCTAATTGGCAGCTCCGATGTTCTCCTCCCCATTTCCAAATCACTCACTGTCGCATCAGATTTTAAACTTACTATCAGTTTGTTATTTTTTTTTTGAGACGCCTTAGTGTTTCAGTGGTTTAGCCAGTTATGAAAAAATCTGCTCACCCTCAGAACACTTTTACTTCTGTAGCTCCTCCTCCTCGTCTTTCATGTTGTTGTCTGTTCCTCACAAAAAGCTTGTGTACAACTAAAGACAGAGGAATCAAGATGAATTGACTGCAGATTAATTAGCAAATATTTGGCCATTTTGAGATGATAAATGAATCGATAACCCAGTTTACAGTAAGTTTTCAGATTTTCTAATCAATCATGTTGAGTAAAAACAATTTAGAACTGGCGACTGAAAAACGAATCATGTTTCTCTGTGTTTGACCGGCAGAAGTTCTCGGACATTAAACTGAGCTCTAACCTGATTGCATAATATCTAGAGATTTACTATGGCAGAATCAGCCTGCGGCATTGATTTTCTCTGTAGGTGCTGAAGTCAACACTTTCCCCGCTGCAGATGCCAGGGCAATTGTATCGCTCTAGCAAAAAACAGCTATTCCTAGAGGATTTCGGAAGGTCTTTATATTTGCGAGAAAGTCTTAAAAATCATGTGATGAGACCCAAAAAAAACTAATACTGTAAATCTGAATATACAATGACCCCAAACAGTATTAGGACACTTAAAAAGCCAGAATGTCATTGCTTTCGATACAAAATATCCAAGAGTGTCTGCATCTCAAATGCATTCTTTCATTTTCCTCACCATTTTAATCAAATGTTTTGGTGATTGTTAGAAGACATATGAAGTCAGCTCTCCTCAAGTTGAAATGAATAACACACGATTTGATATTTTGTTAAATACGTGACAATAATGTTCAGGTATTTTAAATAGACCGCTGTATATGACCTCTGCAACAAAAAGCAGTTTGTTTGGAGTTTTGAATTAAGAAGCAGCACAAAACAGTTAGATAGGTTTTGCACCAGCTCTACTTTTGATTAATAATACATCACCACTAAAAACCTTCTTGCATTCGATCTGAATAATGTAAGATGAGGAATCTGAAAAATAGAGCAGGAGAAGGGCCAGCAAGGACAGTGAAGCAGTTTAACCATGACTAATCCTGCTTGTGTTTGCTGGCGTCTCTGACTTGAAGGTGCTGTGTCTGTCATAAACGTGTCACTTCCTCCATCAAAGCTGTTGTCTGTGGACTGATAGGGCTGTGAAAGACAAGGAAAACATTTCAGAAGAGCTAGACAGAGAAGATTACTGTCAATATATGAGTAAGAACCACAGAAAAACAAATACACTGAAAAAGTTTTCTCTTAGAATTGTAGAATTGCTACATTTCATAAAAATGAAGATACACCATGCAACACTAAGCACATTTATGTTTTGAAAGAAAGAAGTTAAAATACATTTCAGATTTCAGGTCATTTCATGTTCTCAAACATTATTGTTTATATTTGCAGATTGTTTACATTTACATATTAAATTGAATTGCAATATGGCAGCTACAATGTCTTTTTATCTTTATATGCATTTAAATATTAGTTATTAAATTGCAATTAGTGCTGTCAAATGATTAATACAAAAAAGTTTGTTTACATAATATATGTGTGTCGTGTGTTTATTATGTACATATAAACACACACATGAACAGTAAATATTATGAAAATATTTAAATTCATATACTATATTATAAATAAATGTATTTGATATATAAACAACATTTTCTACAATATATACATGCATGTGTGTATTGATCTATGCACATAATGAATATTCACAGTGCACATACATATTTTATGTTAACAAAAGCTTATTTTGGATGCGATTAATCATTTGACAGCACTAATTGCAATATAAAGTAGAAATGTCTTTTTTTAGTAAAATTAGTCAATCTTTATATGCATTTAAATGTTTAAATGACATCTTTAAATTTAATCATACAGTATGTTTTCACTGACTGATAATTGCACTCGAAAGAAAATAAAGCAACATATCAGAAGCATTTTCATTTGTATTCAGTGACTATTTGCTTCTGGCCCGTTTATTATTTCATGAGTCATGGTGCACGGAAATCATACTTATAATTCAGCTCAGGGTTTATGTGCGTCATATATCCAGAATGCTTCCAACACATCCTGAGCTTCTGTTTTGATGTCTCATTGCTCTAGGAGGGAATATATATTTCATCTAGCCAGCACAGAAATTGACCTCTGTAAACATTCACTAGCATTAGCATTTAGGAACATCAAAAGTTAGTAAGGTGCAACCATAGCTATACAGATGCATTAATTTATATGCAGGTATCGCATTCTATACAGGCGGTTATCTCCATTAGTACCCAAGGAAAGCATGCTGGAGGAACCTAGGCTATTTTTATATCCTTGTCTAGGTCACAGTGTGAATCATCTTCTCTACTAGGATGCCGTTGGCAAGATCTACGTGGCATGCAAAACACTCTTTTCCCATTGTGACTTGCTTTTACTGTTATTTGCACGAGTGAGTGTGTGTGCATTAAATACTTGCTTCCATTGTGTCTCACACTCCTGAAAGAATTTATTGGATTCAAATTTACTCTCTTGAAAGGAATAGTTCACCCACAAAATGAAAAAAGTTATTTAGTTTAAAGCAGGAGAGAAATATACACGTTTTGTGTATTTTAGCTAGAAGCCATGTTTTAAGGTAAAGAATAAAAAATATACAGTATCTAGAAATGGATGACAACAAAGTGCTGGAAGTTCTGAAGTGGCCAACAATGAGTCCAGATCTAAATCCCATTGAACACCTGTGGAGAGATCTTAAAATTGCTTTTGGGAAAAGGTGCTCTTCCAATATGAAATAGCTGGAGCAGTTTGGAAGGAAGAGTGGTCTAAAATTTTGGTTGAGAGGTGTAAAAAGCTTATTGATGGTTATAATAAGTGACTGATTTCAGTTATTTTTTCCAAAGGGTGTGCAACCAAATATTAAGTTAAGGGTGCCAATAATTTTGTCCAGCCCATTTTTGGAGTTTTGTGTGGCATTATGTCAAATTTGGGAATAAACGTGTGTAGCAAAACGTGTTAATGCAATACTTTTCTGTGAGAAATACTTGATTTTCTGGAAAAGTTTTAGGGGTGCCAACAATTTTGGCCATGACTATATTTACTGTTTCTTTTGGGTTTTGTTCTTAAAACTGTTAATCTCACCAATACAAAACAATGCCCATTTGTTTCATTTTTTGAACTGCCCTCTTTGAAATGTTAAGGATAGAAGCAACTTGACGCTCACTGAATCCTTTTGCCAATAAAGCTAGGATTGAGGCCTTTTTTTCTTGATTTAAAACCTTTATTTGCACTGTTTTTGGCATGTTTAGTGTTTATGTTTACATTTCTCATTACTTTTGACTTCTAGCATGTTTTACCATCCAACTGGTCACACTACAAGAGGAAAGTGTTAATCACAGCAGTGCTTTTTCTACTTTTTCTGTTAAAAACAATTGGATTCAGATGCTCACCAAATAAGTACATCAATAAACAGAATGAAGTATGTTTGTGTAGAAATTTAACAAAGACTGGCATGAAATGCTTGTCATACTCAGAGAGATACTGATTTAGGAGTAAATTGCAGTGGTCTCTAAAGGAGTACATTTTCCCCAGAGCTGTATATGTATATATACTGTATCTTCATGGATTTGTTTCTTACAAACACTCAGCTTTTGTCTTCTCAAGACATTAACTGATGTACTGATGTGCTGTGTATTATTGTGATGTTTTTATCAGCTGTTTGGATGCTACATTTTTCCAAATCTGATAAAAGTACAAACTCATCAACACCTTTCTTGTATGACCTGAGGGTTAGGAAATGTAAAAAAGTGAATAGCAGCTCAGAATATTTGGAAACATTTGACTTTGTTTTGAAGCTTTAGATGAGATGTGCGAGTGTACTGGGGTCATTTTCCTACATCTAAGAAATAGCAGACTCCTCTGTTTTCTCTTGATTTAACCTCATTGCTGTTTAGGAGAAACAGAAGGCATTATTTTTGTAATTCTATTTCCTGTGGGTTTCCATATCAAAAGTGTGCATGCAGGCTCTCTGGATCTTTCTCTGCAGCGTATTTTGCATTTTTCATGGTGTCTTTGTGAAAGCCCTGCTGACAGCAGCTGTCATACTGTCGCTCGCAGGAACGGCAATGCAGCGCTTCTTTTGTGCACATCCACACAAAGACCGGAGGGGGTTTGGCAATATCTACTGAAACGAAATTACACCGCATTAGCGCAACAGGCGCTAAAATGATGTTAGGAAGATTTAAACTAGGTGAAAGTTACTCAGCAGCAGAACAGCATGGAATGGTTTCCTCCTGATCTTGGACTGCAGTGCAGAAACTTTAACGGACAGCAGCGGTGGTAATGGATTGACCTGTGATTGGTGAACAGTCCCTTCAGTTTTAAAGACATAACAAGTGAAATATGAAATTCAATGACAACAAAAAAAGGTTTAAAAGTGTTTTCTATGAAAATATTTGTTGAGTTATTAAAATGATTCAATTTTGATTAAAGTTTATGAGGACAAACATTAATGATAACTGATAAATCAGAAAAACATAAGGAACCACATTATTCTAAGGCTGAGTATTTTTTGCATTTGCAGATATTAAGCATTACAACAATGGAAATAATTTTTGCTATAATGTACTTTTGGTATTTGTTTTTATGTAATGAGCTGTTGGTACACTGGACAAATCAAATCAATCTCTTTTTGTCTTAACTGTAGAAATGTATCGAATGTTAAATGAGTTTATAATAAAAACGAAAATTGATCAATTGTTCAGTACATGAGAATTAATATTATATTATGCGCTGCTTTTTAAGTAACTGTATGTTCTTTTAGCAATGTTTGTTTAATTGTGCTGGAAAACAAGACAAAAATACTGAGTAAGAAAATCATTGTTAAAGTCTATTTACAATAAGTAGGTTTAATAAGAGGAAAAAAGAGCAAAAAAGGTTTGAGAAGTATTTAAGGATTTTGTTAAGGCCTGGTTTCACAGACAGGGCTCAGACTAAGCCAGGATTAGGACATTGTTCAATTAGGACATTTAAGTATTTTTTTATAAACGTGCCTTTTTTAGAGAAAAAAAAGAAAAGGAAAAAAAACATTTGGGGTGTCCATCTAGAGACAAAACATAGGCAGTGATACATTTTAAGGGAGGAGTTCACTTTCAGATCAAAAAATGACAGATAATGTATTCACACCTTGTCATCCAAGATGCTCATGTCTTTCTTTCTTCAGTCATAGAAAGATGGGAGTTTTGCGACTGTCTTGAACCGGAAAACACAAAGTTCACGCAGGGCTAGACAAGACAAGTGCATGATGTTATAAATTGTCATTTTTTAAAACCGAAACAAAATTCTTCGCTAAGACCCTACTTCCACACCTGAGATCATTTAAAGCTGCATTTCATTTTGAAGTTTAAACTTGGAGGCACCATAGAAGTCCAATGTACGGAGAGAAATCCTGAAAGGTTTTCCTCAAGAAACATAAGTCTAAGCAGACTGTGTGTATCTGTATGTCTTCAGGTAAACCAGCACCATGTTGACCAGCATCACCGAAAGCATCTTCTGCTGCCTGATGGGAAAGACGACCAGCATGGTGCTGCCGGTCGAATCATGTGATGGCAAGCCTGCAGACGGCTTTGAGTTCGTGGAGGTAAAGCCGGGTCGTGTGCTGCGCGTGCGCCACATCCTCCCCGAGCGGCCTGCAGCCACAGAAGCGCAGCCAGAAGCGGGCGGCAGCGTCCACTGCAAGCGCAAGATCACGGTGTACCGCAACGGCCAGCTGGTGATCGAGAACCTGGGAGACGTGCTCCACTCCGAGATCCTGCAGTGCCAGAACGGAGACGTGGAGCAGTGCAGCACAGTGGAGGTGGAGCTGTCCGATTACACCACCGCCCCCTCATCCCCAGATCCCAAACCCGCTCCACCGCTTCCTGCCTTAGACCAGCAGAAACCAGCTCCTCCGCCCAGACGCCGGCGGCGGAGACCCAAGCGCACTGTGCTGATTGATACGGAGCGTCGCATCAGCAGCTGTAAGGGCACACATGCGGACGTGGCACTCTTCTTTATCCACGGTGTGGGCGGCTCGCTGGACATCTGGGGGAGTCAGCTGGATTTCTTCTCGCGGCTGGGTTATGAGGTCATTGCTCCGGATTTGGCAGGACATGGTGCCAGCACTGCCCCTCAGATAGCGGCAGCCTACACCTTCTATGCCCTTGCTGAAGACCTGCGTGCCATATTCAAGAGATATGCCAGAAAACGGAACATCCTCATTGGTCACTCCTACGGGTAAACATTGTGATTCTGCTCAATGCACGTTTTTTGCATTATACACTATCAGCCACACTTGGACACTTATTTATGATGACTTTCATATTTGGTGAGTGTTAGACAGTTCTGTCAAAACCAAATTTTGGCCTAGATAGATAGATAGATATAGAATAGTATATAAAGAGTAGAGAAAAGTGTAGTCAAGCTCACAGAAGCCTTGTGTTTCTGACTGTCACTGTTTTGTTTCTGTGCAGGGTGTCGTTCTGTACGTTCCTGGCACACGAGTATCCGGAGCAGGTGCACAAAGTGGTGATGATCAACGGAGGCGGCCCCACGGCCCTGGAGCCCAGCCTGTGCTCCATCTTTCAGCTGCCCTCCTGCGTCCTTCACTGTCTGTCTCCGTGCCTGGCCTGGAGCTTCCTCAAGTAAGAGCCCGAAATAACTTTTTCTGCAAAAAACAACATCATTTCAGCACAACCTGCAGCATGTTAAAAACAGGTCTCTTTTCTGTTTTGCACTCAGAGCTGGTTTTGCCAGACAGGGCGCTAAAGAGAAGCAGCTTCTGAAGGAGGGAAACGCTTTTAACGTGTCTCCGTTTGTTCTGCGAGCCATGATGAGCGGTCAGTACTGGCCCGAGGGGGATGAGGTTTACCACGCCGAGCTGACCGTCCCCATACTGCTGGTGCACGGCATGTTCGACAAGTTTGTGCCCATAGATGAGGACCAGCGGATGGCAGAGGTTTGAGCACATTAAACAGATTTTCATTGCACTAATATAATTTCTGGTGTGACTTGTAGGTGATAAGTGCTTTCTTTGGCTGTCACAATTCACATACTGTACTTTTACTACTCTCTAAATGTCCTTTGCCAGAGAGCCCCTAAAGCCCTCTTGCAAGAATTGACTTGTGCAAAATGCAATAAATGCAAAAAACGCAAAAAACGTTTTTTCCAATATGGTTTAGATGTTGTTGCAATACATCTTTAGGTCTTGTTTTGCAATAAAATGTATACATTTTGCAATGCAAAACATTTAAGGAGGTTATGATACATTGTAGGACAGTTTTGCAATACATTTTAGGTACATTTAACAGTAAAATGATAACCTAATGAGATTCACCTTTTAGAATAATGACAACTACATAAACTAATATAAAATCAAATAAATAGTAAGCATGCCCATTGTGAGAATTTTTGGTGAGAAAGTGTTATGACAATAAGGTCACAATGCAAACATCTTAAATCTTCTCATCTCATCTTCTTGTAAAATATGATTTATTATTTCCTGTGTTTGATTTGGGGATAAGTGGAAGAGTTTTTATTGAGATTCGCACATATGGTCTTGTATATATGTGAACTGGGACTCAGCCTTTGATTCTATAGTGTGTGTGTAATAACAGTGTGATGTTGGCTCACTCACGTCTCTCCTCATCAACACAAGAGCGTCTCTGTGCTGTAACGGCCTGTTGATGAGTATAGGGGCATTACGCATGTCCTCATGCAGATGTGCTCCGAATAAAACACTGGCGTCCCATTGTACTGCCGTCGTCAGTGAGGACTCCCTGCAGGCAGACAGCTCTTAAACAAAACACACAGATCAGATGTTCTGCAAATCGCCAATAAATTACAAACAGAAAAATAAATCGTTAAAACACTTTTAAGATTCTCTGTCGGCAACAAGCCACCATCAGCAAATATGTGTTTGTGTGTGTAAATATATAATATTATATAGTATTTATGTAATATAAATGTATTCATTATTTAGTTTAAGTTAGAAATTTAAATGTTAAGTAATTTAGGTGACACTTTAGAATAAGTAACAGTTGTTAACTATACGACTTTTCTCATCAATAAATTCCTTATTCGCTGCTTATTAATAGTTAATATTGTAGTTGTTAATTTTAATTATTCAGTAGGATTAGGAATGTAGAATAAGGTATTAATATGTGCTTTATTAGTACTAATAAATAGCTAATATTAGTAATATACATGCTAATACTAATAGGTGTAACTGTAATATAAAGTGTTACTGTAATATATATATAAATTAAATAAATACAGCTATACATTAAAACATATATATTTTCTAAATCTTACTTGCATAAGCATTTCTATTATATTATATTTTATACATTACTAATGCATTCTGTAAACTAATCTATTTTACAAAATATATTGGTACGACTTTACAATAAGATGTCATTTGTTAACATTTTACATTAACATTATAGTCTTTATTAATCTTTTTTTAAGGTTAGTTAATGAAATATAGTTGTTTATTGTTTGTTCATGTTCACAGTGTGTTAACTAATGTCAATAAGGACAACTTTAAATAAATTTAATTAAAAGCATGCACATTCATGTCTGAAATACTGGTGCAATGTAAAACAAAGACAGCACACTGTAGCACTGTATACAAATAAGTTTATTTGTAAAACAAAACAAAAAACAAAACATATAACTCATATAACGCATTCCAAATAATATCAATCAAACTGCAGCTGGGTTATTTTGATTGGTTAAAAATAACTTTTAAAAAATGCAGCTTACTAACTAACTAACTAACACAATGAAAAGTGTTTGCAGATAAACTTTTCATACAAAGTGATTATGTAAAATACATAAAACACATATGCATACAATTTTTTTTTACTTTTAAAAACATAAACACATTATTTCTAAATACTGTATTAATATATAACATATATTTTTGAAAAAATTCATTTAAAAAAATTGTCTTTATTCCAGATCCTCTTGTTTGCGTTCCTGAAAGTGATAGAGGAAGGCAGTCACATGGTGATGATGGAGTGTCCCGAGACGGTCAACACGCTCCTGCACGAGTTCTTCCTCTGGGAACCAGAAAATTCCAAAAAGGACACGGTTACCACGGTAACAGCCGACGAGGTCATCGCTGTCCAGACGCTCGCCGCCAGCACAGGGACGCCCAAGGTCAACAAGCCCCTTAACAAGTAACCTGATGATTGACGTTTTCGGGGTAAACCAATCGGAAGGCTGTTGATGGCAGGCTGTTAAACCGTCACATTGGCTGAGGGCTGGTTTTTGGTCAGAAGGCCCGAGCGGGTGTCCAGACGGGGGTGAGATAGATTCACCGGTTCTAAGAGACTCTCGAGCGATGAGTGAAAAGCAGCTGCTGGTTTTAAACCAACGATGGTTGTGTGTGACATCACAACGCCTTTATGTCTCTTTGCTACCTTTGGACAATATCTTTCTTTCTTGTTTTGTCTAAACAAAACGCCTGGAGGTCCGTCCAGTGGATGTCCAAATCCAGACGGGACTGACCTACAAGAGAGAGCAGGAGAATTTGGCGAGAAAAAACCCAAGAGAGTGTTTAAAAGGCAACATGAAAGACATTTTACTTCCATAACATGACAAGAACAAGTACAGTTACCAAAAGCAGCAGTTGCTTTAAAAACAATCAGGACTAATTAATTGTGATTGGGAAACAGGCTTGTTTTCATGCTGACTTTAAAAGGACGCTTGTACAAAATCTGTGTTCACGTCATACTAGTGCTAACACGCTTTAACGTCTTCCCTCATAAATCAAATCAACCCCTTGGAGATGAAGTGCGATCGAAAACAGATGTATGAGACACCCGGTTCTGTTAAAACATCTTAAAAAGATAAGGTACTGTAAACGAACACACACATTTTACTTCAGTCAAAAAACAAAACAACAGATGTGGGTTCACATGAAGGATAAAAGCAGGGCGAGGAAATTGTATGCACTTGTTCATCTCCTAGCAACTAGAAAGTCGGGCATTAGAACAAATGCGGGGTGAGAGAGAGATAATGATGCTGCTGGCCACAACATGACATGGTGCTGAGGAAAAACAGCAGATAAGCTACAGAATCACAGAGCGGATTGCATACAAATCTGAATTTAATATTGAAATGATATTGTATCTAGTCATCAGGCTGATCCAATCATGTGCAATTATGCTCTACTGTACGAGGACAGACCGACTGTCTATGCAAAGAATAACAGGGCTTCTGAACACATCTGGCAGGTTACCATGAAAACAGCTCGTCAAGGAGGAGGTCTGGTCCATTCATCACTGGAGACATCATGAGATCTCTGCAGGCTCCTGAAAGCGGTTAAACATCACGCATCAGAGCAGAGCAGCAGAAGAAACTGTCAGGTTTTTAGCTAACCTAAAGTCCCAGTGATCGTTTAAAACTGTCATTGCTTGTAATTAACAATTAGGCTAATAAGAGAAAGGCAATTCAAGTGTCCTGATTTCAGAACTGCCCTCAAAGAAAAAGAAAGTAATACTTTTCTTCAGCAATGATCAAAGATATATATAACGTAAGGCTTTCTATTTCAAATAAATGCTGTGCTTTTGAACTTAGTAGCAGTTTCCACAAAACATAAGTATTGGGCAGCACAACTGTTTTCAGCAGTAATGATGCAGAAAAAAAAATCAGGTTTGCATGCTTTCCTGTATTTCAGGTCAAATAAATGCAGCCTTGGTGACATACAGGCTCTAACACCTGAAAGCTAATGTAACTTATAATTATGCATTACAACAATAAAATGAAAAAGTCAACTTCTAATAAGTCCTACAGAAAGGTAATTTTTGGATGTGCTGAGAAGAAACGTGGACCTTGATTTCACTTGCTGTGTGAATGATATAAGAATTGAAGATATCCAAAGACTGGACTGAATTGTGAGTGAATGAGTTTGTCTACACTGATTAAAGCTGGATCAATCCCAGTGTTACCAGAGACAACCTTTTAGCATCTTATTATTACTAAGACTGCTTAAGCCCTATGGGTGGCATCTGTGGCCTGCTGGCGTTTGGCACAGACAGAAACCCCATCCTTTGTAAAAACAAACAACGCTTTTTAAGTGATGCACTTACTGTACAATCCAAGTCTGTGGAAGGTGACTGGATTCCAAATTGTCTGAATAAGTGAAAAAAAATTCATAAATGGAATAAGTCACTCTATTCTCATATTAACATGTGATGTATAAGTCCTGTTACTTGTGAATATTTGAGCATTTATTCTAGAGCAGACTTCCACTGAAAGTGCATTACTGTATGTGCATCATCCCTTGTTTTTGCAAAAAGGATATGATAAACAATTCCACAGATGTTGCTCATTCAGCTTAAGTTGCACCAAGCCCAGTATATTTAATTAAATATTACTTGCATTGACAATTTCACTGTAATGCAACGCAGTCTGACTTTCACACGATATGAATCTTACTGCAGCCACTCCTGTGAATTAGAAAACAAAAAACTGTGTTTAACTGCCTTTTAGATTAGACATATTTTTAATTTGTGTAAATTAAGAGTATATGCGTATCCCTTTTGGATTTATCTGGCCTTATCAAAGGGATAGAAATGATTTCTCTGACATTTGATTGGAGGAAGGATCACTGATTGTTTTAGAGAGTTTGTGGCTACATGGTTTTAATATCACAATGTCATGTCTACTAAGGATCACTATTTAGAATAGGCTGAGAAAAAATTCCACAGAGACTCTGTTAGGCCAGTATTTAACCACCTAGCAACCATGCAATACACCCTAGCAACCATGTACTGTAGCAACATTCTAAAAAATGTAGAAAACTTGGCGCTATCACATAGCAACAGCCCTGGCAACCACCCATGTTGAGTTGTACTGTAACCGTTGCGTAACATTCTAGGTGGACATTTGAAAATCCTTGTTTCTAATTCACAGACGGGAGCAATAACACTTTTCTATGCTAATGACAGTTCTGGCTTTCCTCTGAGGGTCTGGGAGTGGGTTTTCTGAAGAGACAAGAAACAATAAAAGGAAATATAATAAAACAAACAATACTGGCCAATACTGTTAAAAAACTGCCAAAGGGATTGAAAACGAGTCTAATACTATTGGAGCGAGTGAGAGAAGTGGGTTTGAGGGAGATGAATATTATCTACAGATGTTGAATGACACTAAAGATGAATGATGATGATGGTGGTGACTTCCTCTGGACGTGTACTGATGTCAGTACCCCACTGTGAACATTGTGGTTCATTTTGTGTCAAATGTGTGTGTTGCTTATATCTATTGGAAAGTACTATACCATGCACTGCCTGAAAATATGTGCGTAAAAAATGTCATGAAAACTAAATGAAAATGTGATTAAAAAATGTTTTTATCTCCTTTTTTCCCCCTCCAAAACATCAGGTTTTCTTTGTCACACACACAGATTTGAATTTCTATAATTTCACAGGATTATTTTATATAAATGATAATAGGCCTATATAAATGATAATTATAATATACTATAATAAATATAATTTATCAAATGATTAATCACAATTAATCGCATCCAGTATTTTTTATTTATTGTGTTTATGGTGTATATTTATTTTAAAAATACAAACACATGCATGTATATATTTACGAAATATATGCTGTTTATATATTAAATTTATATATATAATTTACAATATAAAAAACATATATGCAAATGTATCTAAATGTAAGCCATAAAACATTTGTATTTATAAATACATCATAAATAAACTGTAAACATACATATAGTTTGTTAAGAAAAACATATTTTGGATGCAATTAATCACGATTAATCTTTTGACAGCTTTAAAAAAAAAAAATATATATATATATATATATATATATGTACATTAGTATAGTATTAGTATTATATATTAGTATTAGTATATTTAAATACCACAATTATCATTCATTCTGATTTCACATTTTCTGATGATATGATTATATCTCTTTAAAATACTGCACAGTTGCAATCTCATCAAACAACCAATAGATGGAGCTAAAGATACTAAAAATATTGTTTCTGAACATTTTGAAAGTAATATTAATGCTATATTATTGTACCTACAGTAGTTGAATGCATTGGTTTGAAGTATACAGTGTTTTTTTTTTTTTTCACTATTTAAATGATTGAAAAATCCTTAAACGGTTACAATCAGGTTTAGGTATCCTACACTAGCTAAAGAAATGCCCTGTCCTGAACAAGTGTTTTGTTATAAACAAATATACAAATTTCTGAGCAGCACTCAGGAGGTCCTAAATCAAGGAAAAGTACCAAATATTTACTCTGTGCTGCCTCACAGCCTCTATCACCATGGAAACCAGTATAGAAAGCTTTCATGATATCATGTGACTCGTGGGTCACATGACAGTCCCACCCTGCATGTATATTTTCATAAACCTTTACTGAGAAGTCAAATTTCTGTGTAGTCTGTCTGTCTGAGGCACCAATAATGATACGGACATATGGCGCAAGCGATTCATCTTCACACAGTATTTTAGTTGCTCGAAAGCATCTGGTGGTTTAAATGACATGAAATGAGGTTTGAGAGAAAAACCCTGCGTTCTCAACATAATTCACAAAAGTAAATACAACATGTTGTTTCAAACCTAAAACCAACTTAAAGGAGGAATCATTTTCTCCACGAGGTTGTGGTTTGAATCACCGTAATTGGTTGCATGATTTGACGAGACATGTTTATAACATCTGGTTATTTTGAAAATACTTCTGACAATTAAAAATACCTAATTACAACTCTTCCATTGGGAATCCATGTAAAGTTCATACAAACCGCCAGAATGAACGGAAAAAGAAGGCCGGTAAAAGCCAAATGTATACTTTGGTGTCATTTTTGAGCTTAAAATATATTAAACAATCATTTCAAAGTTATGCTATGGAAATATATATTCAGGGCTTTTGGGCAGTTCATTAGCATTAATTCATTTTAATAGCACCGTGAATGAAATGATTAAAACAAGCGTAAAATAAAAGTTAGAAAAACAAATACAGTACACACGGATATAATTGAACACACACCTATATCATTTTTTGTTTATTATTAAATGTAATGTCTTATTAGTTAATAAATAGAGCAAGGAATAAATAGTGTATATATAACATACACATTATATATTTATTTTTATATATGAATTCTTTCTATTAAATATACTAATTTCTACATTATTACATTTATTATAAATTAAACAAATGGAGCTAGCAACAAGTTTATGTTAATATAATACAAAAATAAAATAAATATACAAGTTGGAGTCTTAATTCTGGAATTACATTATGTAAAAAAAAAGAGTTAAAAATGCAATGGACAACGGATTTCATAGTCATTTGTATTGAAAAAAAGTAAAATAATTCATAAAAATTACACAGTAAATAGAAATAAATATAATTTTCCTAAGGTTATTCTAATTATAATATATTCCATTTCATTAAAATAGATGGGCAGCTTTCTTTCACCTTTCTGTTTGATTTCTGAAACAACTATGAATTATTTTAATTTGACATCATCTGATAACATGACACAGGACACTAATGGCCCTCTGACACTGGGACGAACTGGATTTCATTTGTAAGCTCAGTCCAGCTCTGTCAGCTGTCATGATGCATCACTGTAATTCTGCACAGCACATCCAGCAATGAAACACATCATAAACCTCGGGCAATGGTTTGGTGCAGGGAAGAACAGTCCCATCAGACTAAATGACTGATTTTACCCATAATAAAATCTGCTAAATAAAGTCTTCTGCAAACACACACACACACACACACATCTGGATGTGATTTCACCAGCGTTTCTTCATATCTTTCACTGAATGGCCTGTGTCCACTGCAGTTTTGTTTTATTCAACTGGCGGGTGATAAAAAGAAAAATCAGATCTGGATTTTTTTTGTATTATTTATTTGAAGAGAGAAACCCATAAAAACTTTCAGGCATGTTTTTCCCCTAATTAAAATCAAATCTATTGTAGAATTCTCGTCATTTAACTCCTAGAAACAAATGGGTAACTGGGATTAATTTGTCCACACGCTAAAACAATTTTACCTCTCTAAAAAATAAAGAGAAAGAAATTGGAAACAAATTATTTTTAAAACTACTTTTGTTGTTAAAAGTAAACACTTTGAAGTTGTAAATAAAGATTAGTGTAGAGTGTTTTACTAGAAACAAAAATATCAAGTTTAATTCAATGCGTCACTTTAGATTCTTTGTTATTATTTGTTAAATTTACTAGCAATTTGTTAAAAAAAATTCAATCTTTCTTCTACTGCCTTAAAATAAATTGATTAAAAATACAATCAACAAAAATGAAAAAATAAAAAAATAAAAATAAATAAAAAATAAATAAATAAATAAATAAAAATAAAATAAAATAAATAAAATAAAATAAAATAAAATAAAATAAAATAAAATAAAATAAAATAAAATAAAATAAA
>JAUCNO010000663.1:2652969-2672034 GCA_032353835.1 Enteromius viviparus | reverse complement strand
TGATAATGGCTTTTTAGAGTCACGGTGTACAAGCATAACTCTGAGTTAGCCTACTCAGAGTTGATTAACCTTACTCAAATCACCTGTTCTGAAACCCAAATCTCTGAGTTTCCAAACTCTGAGTTGGGCAACTCAGAGTTCAAGTTTAAACTCTGAGTTGTTTGAACCTCCTTTCTGAAATAGGCCCCAGGTGTTCCGGTCATTGATGTTGTAACATTACTTTGTGTGTGTATACCGTGATCTATCTACCTGCCTGTCTGAAAACCCTTTGTGAGTATTAAAAGACTGTGTTTTGAACTGAACTCTCTGCTCGTTCCTCACACACACCAGAACCGTGACAGTTACGCTGAATGACAACGTAATATTATTTCACCCATATTTTTGACATTTTTTATTTTCACAAAAGCACTTAATATGCTTTTTATTTGCATAAAATCATTTTTGTTAATTAAAATTAAATCAGACACCAAAATGGGACTCTTGACTTTGACCCAAAATTGAAACAACTGTTTTGTAACAATTCAAGCAAACATTTTATTAAATCCACAGCGATTCACTAATAGACAAACTATATTTTCATGTTTTATTTAAATACAAAAAATACATTACTAAATTACTTTTTTGAATTTATGAATTTTGTTTAGCTTATGATGAGCAAATGCGTCAGAGTCATCTTTTCACGGTCACAGATATTCCGCAACAATCCAAAATCCAATGGAAAAGTCCTATATGACACTTAGCTTCCAGGTTGGCCTACAAAACATGTCATCCCCACAGCGCTATATATGCAGTAAGTGGGTGGTAATATGTTTCCTGTTGCTAACGTCATTTTGGTAAAACAGCAAAACCAATTAGCTTAAACATTCATGCTTTATGTTTACATCCACAAAATGCCAAAAAAAGTTCATGTTCACAAGTGACTCCTGTATTCCATAAACACACAGAACGATACTTTACTCACCCGCACATTTAAATGCAGTTGTCGCTCCCCAAATATTCCAGTGTGTACGTTGCTATTGTGATTTAGTATACAACCGTCACAAATAAATGGCATGTTATGACACCTAAATACACTGGCAAATATCTAGTATTTTGTAAATCACAGACATCAGCACGCTGACATTTCCAGTTAGAGGTGAGGTGTGTTATTTCTACAACAATAGAGTCACTAAATCAATTACAACTAAAGATTAAATCCTATTTTCTAAGTATTTCTTGAAGTCTGGTCGGCCAGACAGATACCAAAATGCAGCTGTGTCACGATGTTCAGGTGAATCAACCGATAAATGATTCACGGTTGTCTCTGCATGTTGAACTTGGAAAGAAGACAACAGCCTAACATCAGAAGTTAAATAAACTATCATTCCATCCTCTTAAATCTCTCAGCGACTCATGCTTCACCATTTAGCACTCTGTCCTGTCTCCAAGACACACAGGTGCTGAATCACACAGGGGGAATGTTACGAGAGTGAGATAACTCCAGACTTTGGACAGGTTGCAGTGTGCCATGCTGCCATTCAGTCAGACATTTATATTTGCGAAGGTCTTCCATCTGCTTTGCATTAACGGACTTAAACACTCTCTATGTTTCAGTGAGTCACCAACGGATCACTGCAGAGTCTCACGTTCACTCTTGCTGGCAGACAAAGGCATTGGTTAACGGCCATGAGTTTCAAGGTATTTCATTTGGGAAGGACTTGATGCTTTTAAATGCAATGGCCCACATTTCCAAGTCCAAGGAGTACTTGGAAAACATGCTGTTTTTCACAACTGTAAACCAAGTCAAGTACAGTACAAGTCATGTAAAAACACCTCAGATATTCTTATTGCAATTCAATTTATAAAGCATGAAGTGCAACATTTCACAAAAAAATGCAAGGTTCCTGCATTGACACGCGGAAAGGTAAACGATGCATTCAAGCAAAATCAGCAAGAGAGGTTACATGTGGGCCTATTGATTTTATTTTGCTGTTTATTTTAAAAATGAAGTCATTCGCAAATGCATGCCAAACTACATCCTGTGGTAATCCTTTAGCGTCATGCAGCATGTTTAAAACAGTTACGAGCCCCAGGGCAAGCGAAGCGCTCAAAAAGTGTGACGAAAAGCGTTGTGCATTTATTGACCTAAAAATGCAGTTCGATCTTTAGCTCTTGAGGCAATAAATATAAGAAATTGAGACACAAGATGATAAAAGATGCATGTGAACTTATTTCTCAATGTGGATGTCTATCTACTAGGGATGGGAAGATTCCCAGATTCGCTCGGTGCATTGGCTTAAAAAGTTAACGATGCGATGCATCGGTTTAAAATGTTAAATGTTTAAATTGCCATTTGTATCGTGATGCATCATTTCTATCGTATCTGCATCGGTAAACCCAGTTTATTTCTTTATAATTATTAGTAGGCCTTCATATACTTTCATTATTTAAAAAGTGGAATTTGTAAAATATGTCGTGCCACTATAAAATATACAGGCAGCACAACGAATCTGACAACTCACTTGAAGCACTGACACGGTGTGAGTTTGGAGACTCCTTCTCCTTTCACTCGGATTCAGCTGAACCTGCTAGCATTTTTCAATTGCAGCTGCCTAACAGTGCTGCTCGTTTCAAGGCAATAACCTAAGCAATTGCCTTTTATGTCTGTAAAGACATTCAGCCTTATGCTATATTCACAGCAGACGTGACTTGCGCAAATAAATCGCGTCGTTGGACACTTGAACATTTTGAGTTTACTTGCATCAGTCGCGCGTGAAATGCGCTTCACAGTAAACGTGAATTCGTGTCATGGGAGGGGCTTCTGCCAGGCGCCTCCAGTCTCTGTGGTGGTTAGCATGAGGTAAAATTTGTTTTGTGTATATCTAATAGGCAAAATTTGGTTAAATTACTTTTTATTCCTGTTTATATTAATGTACGAAGATGTGTCGTACAGCTTCTTCACAGCGATGATGATTTTGTCCTCCATAGTTTCGGAATTCTGCCTCCATTTGCTTGTAATCACGTCACTACTAGAGCAAGCTTCTGATTGGTTAACATGGCACGAATTTTCGTCAAAGTTCACTCGCTTCATTCACGTCTGGTGTGAACGCACCATTACAGCATTACAGAGAACTGGGCTTCCAATACCTGTATACATACATATTTGTTTCATTGCATCATACTGCATTGAATCGGCTTGCACTGCATCGTAATAGGGTTGTATCATATCGCATCGCTAGCTGCTTCATGTATCTTTAATGCATTGTATCGTTGGCCATACATCGAGATGCGATCACATCGGCCTCAGTTACGGAGATGCACATCCCTACTGTCTACATTAGTGATATAGTATATACTGTGTATACAGTGAGGTTAAGAAGTATTTGATCACCCTGTGATTTTGCAAGTTCTCTTAAAAATCATGGCGGTGTCTACAATTTTTCAGCATAGGTGCATTTCCACTGTGAGAGACACAATCTAAAAAGAAAAATCCGTAAATCACATTGTATGATTTTTTAACAGTTTATTTGGGAAATACTTTGTCAAATAGGTATTTGATCACTTGCTTGTTTAAACTGCTTCAACTGAAAATATCTTGCTCTGACATATCTTAAAATGTTAAATGAATGTTAAAAAGGCCTAGTCCTGGTTTAACCTATGCCATGTTTGTGAAACTGGGCCATTGTGTTGATAATAATAATCTTATTGCAATTATTGAATTGAATTGAATTGAATTGAATTATTGATTTTTATCTGTTGGTATTTGATAGAAAATACCATTGATACAAGATGTCCAGGTCAGGACCTCCAACTGAAATATAGTCCCACAACATCAAAAACACAGCAGTATACTTCATTGTACACGTGGAGTACTTTTTTTCCCTGGGTTTCATCTGATCATAGAAGACAGTTTGTAGTTCCAGTCCTATCTGACAACTGAACATGCTGGAGATTGTTTTTGGATGAGTGAGTGAATTTTTCTTAAACCCTCCTGAACAACATGTGCTGATGTAGGGGCTGTTTGACTATTTTTTAAAGGTTTTCTGACCCTGAGACTCAGACCCTGATAATTATTTTCTGCAATTCTCTAGCTGTGGTCCTTAGCCCCTCAAACTCTACTCCTCGCCGTGTATTAGGATAAGACACATGTTCACTTTCAGGCAGTTTCCTAACATTGTATTTTGATTGGAAATTCTTCATTATTATTTTCCTGATGGTGGAAATGGTAATTTTCACTGCTCTAGTACTTTTTTTTAAAGCCACTTCACTAATTGGTGAAGCTCAATTATCTTTTGCTGCACATCATAAATATATTGATGATTGAATGATTTTGGTCTTGTTTTTCCTCCTATTTCTGGGAATAGAGCCAGGGTTGGATATTTTTATATTCATAATAACCCTGAAGTGCTAAAAATTGTGAATATGAGTGGGAACATACTTTAAATTCTAGGGGTGCTAATAATTGTGGCCAATAGGTGTTGGAGAAAAACATTTATTTCATCATGAGTTTTTCTTCCTATTTTCAGTTGTTTTACTTCAATGATAGGTTAGAATTTTGTAAAAAAAAAAAATATATATATATATATATAAAAAGGATAAACAATGCAGATTTATTTTCACAGCCACCTTTGCTCAGATTTACCAAGGGTGCTTATATTAGTGGAGGGCACTGTATAAACACACACACACACAGATTTTTTGCATTGGTTTCAATGAATTTCAAGAATTATACTGAGTTTATTTTTTGCTTATAATAAAATCTACAAAGTCTGCTGATTCAACACCCAGGTGGTCCAGGATTTAGTTTGTTTACTCTTGTATGGCGTCCATTTGCTAAACCAATCCATCTTAACTCACAGGAATAAACTGCTATGATGACATAATTTAGATATTTACAGTGAGTATTTAAAAAGGTAGATGCTATTTAGATTCCATACAAATTGTGGTAGATACCATTTGCACCAAGTATGCAGCCTTTTGTTTACACCAAGTGCAAATATTCACAGAGTGTAAACATAAGTAATATTCTACTTGTACTAATGGTTAAAAAAAAAGGAAGAAGAAAAAAAAAAAGAGTAAAAAATGTATAATGCACGGTAAGACTTTATTTCGATAGTCCACTTTAGAAAATCTACTAACAGTAAGTAATTTTGCAACTACATGTCAACTTGCAGCCATTAGAGTATTAGTAAACTGTCTGCTTAACTTCTAACACTGACTTGGGTCCACAACATACTACATACCGATTATCAGAAACTTTGCAAGTATGTCAACTTATTCCACTAACCCTAAACCTACTTAAGAGTCTACTTTGAGAGTTAGTAGACATGTAGTTGCAAAGTTACTTATAGTTAGTAGAATGGCTAAAATGCACTAGCAAAATAAAGTGTAATAACCTAATTCTCTTCTCCTAGCTGCTTGTTCCTTTCTTCAAAGAGCAGTTTGCCTTTTTGGATCTCTTTTTGCAAGAGACAAAAGTGTCATGCTGAATGTAAAAAGTGAATATTTTCATAACAATAATTTTTTTTTAACATTATTAAACTATATTAAAGCATCTTAAATAATAAACAAAATGAAATATCTTGCATAGTTGACAATTTAAGCCAGTGAAGCTTGTCTGGCAGGATAAGTGTGCGTTATATGGACTGTCCCGCATTACAGGTGTCGAGCTGTAGGTGTTTAAAGGCCTGAGGATGCTCAAAAACAGGGCACAATAAAACAATTTGCCCTGGTTTTGAGCATCCTCAGGCCCCGTCCTGTGAATAGAGGAGGAGATTCAAGACTGTGCCGTGAGTGATTAGAGTCTACGGTAATCCGACCCATCCAGTGATCATTTTGCTGGTAGAGGAGGAGTCTCACACACAGGGAGGAGAAAGACTGACAGGGACCAAGGGGAGTTCTCCATGCGCACACCCCTAAAAACATACACACGCAAACTCCTGCTCTCACACATCGCTTTACAAACAGGCAGGGATCTTACGCACGAAGGACTTCGCATGAGAGGACACCAAACCAGAATCTGGACAGCCTGTAAGCTTCACATAGCACATGGTAAGTCTGGAAGCACTGAAGGAACAAGCTTAGACGCTTATAAGTACCTTATAAACAGATCGCAGTAAGGTTTGTCTCAAAATTATATTTAATTTGGGTTGACGGCAAGTCAATAAATATATTTTTTTTATGGATTGTTAGAATGTTGTAAATTAATTTCTGACTAAACCACGAAGAGCTTGTCTCATTTAGTATTAAATTTGGTCAGTCTACATTGGTCTAAACACTACATGAGGGTAAAGATCTGGAACAAATTTAGGTTTACTAAAAAATTGTTGGCTTCACTTAACAGCTCTATTGCGAAAACCATAGTGAACCACTGTGCTGTCTATAGGCATCTTAACTGAGAGGAACTTCATAAGGGATTGATTTGAAATGCTCAGCATCGGGACTAACTCTAGAAATAGTGCTCTGCATGAGGCTTGATTTTTAAAGAGTCTGTATGTTTACATGTTACCAAACATGCATGGGAACTGTATTCAATACTCCATTGATAGGGAAAAGGCTACACACATCCACCTGCTTCCCCATTAAGAATCTATTTATCACGCTGCTGTCTTTATCCAAGTGCACAAAGTTCATTCTTCCAATTTGGACTGTGTGTTTCAGATCTGGAATCCTAAAAACGGACAGAAACCACCTGAACCCAACGCACAGGCTCATTTCCAAACTGATTTACATTGCAAAGCCGCAATCTACTCGTCTCGGACTTGCGTAACCAGCTATGTCAAAGGATGAGGAAATTCAGAACCCACCTCCAGAGTGGCCGGAAGAAATTTTAATGTAAACATACATCGGAAAAGCCTGGAGGAGAAGTCATCATGAGAAGGAATCTCTAGGACACTGGTAGAGTGCTTAATAACCAACCTGCAGAAGGCTGTCGCCGTTGACTCGTTACATGGATATACGGTCTGGATGGACACTTCCAATCCTGCCTCCATGAGGGATTTGCCCTCCCCTCCTGTTGCCTGAGGTCAAGCCAACACAACGCCACCTTGATAAGTCTGGCTTAGCTGGCCACTTGGTAAGGACACATCTTCTTTTGTTAGCATAAGCTGCTACTTACAGCTGGGGTGTTAAACACTGCAGATCGCCACAGATTCAGGAAACGTCACTGTGCCAGAGCGCATAGATCACAATTAGTAAACAGGTTGTTACATTAACTGAATCAAGATGCTGACGTTTTCCGCACTTGGGGAAGTCATATCCATCTGTATTCGTCTCTCAATAAGAAATCTTGATCTTATTTTGTTTTATCAGATGCATTAGACTTAAAAAAAAAAAGAAATCCCTGTTTGGTGTTTTTTTTACATTAAACCACAACATAGTCCCCTAGGAGAACCTTTGATTCCAGTCCTAGACCTTCAGGCCATCATACATCACATACAGTCCATTTGAGTTCAGCAAGCTTGACAAAGTCTTTTTTAAACCCATACCTTTGCAAAGCGGATCTCTGTCGGGCCAGATATAGAGGTATTTCTGGGTAGTTCGAAGTAAACTAGGTTAGAGAAGTTTCCAAAGAGAATCTGTTGGTATTTAGGAACTCCCTTTGGGTTAATCCGCATTTACTCTTGTGAGATCCCAAATATGCACTGGTAGATATTCTTACTGAAGACTGTGATTGTTCACTTTTATATTTAGAAAGGCTGATACATAGCAGCTGACCTGTAGAGATGACCTAATCATACTCGTCTATGGGATCTGGTACATTTTGAGGTGCCAAAGGCATGGCAGGTTAAGCTTTTATTCACTTGA
Organism: Enteromius viviparus; assembly: GCA_032353835.1. NCBI lineage: Eukaryota > Metazoa > Chordata > Actinopteri > Cypriniformes > Cyprinidae > Enteromius > Enteromius viviparus. Next base: position 2,664,249 of record JAUCNO010000663.1, on the reverse strand, counting down.
GCCTTTCAACTCCCGTAACCTGGGATTCAATTGGGCTTAGTTTGAAGGTCTGTGCTGTAAAAATCGATGCTTTCGCCCACACTCTTTCCCTTCGACCTCAGAGGGAACTCTGGAAATCGGCTTGCAGGTGCATCCATTGGAAACACGACTCTGAGCTTTGACACGTTATATTTTGATCCCTTCGCATTTTTTCAGATAGAAGATCTTGGATGGGTGCGTTTTTTTTCTCTGCCTGTCCTGCTCCGACACGCTCAGAGCAAGCTGCATTCAAGTGTGCCAGTCGCTAATCATCAGGACGTTTAAAATGCCATCATGCACAATAGCACCAGGGCTTTATTTGAGTGCGATCTGCTCTTAGGCACGCAGAACTGTCTGGACTGAAGCGAACTTCAGCATTGGCTTGCGAAAGCAAACATTCGTGGCATTCAATCCAGACCGTAAAATTCCACGATGCAACTGATTTACGGTTTACAGATTTGACTATCCATTTGTAATATCTGATAACACAGCTGTTGCCAAACAAAAAACAACAACTCTGGAAGCTCTAAATCATGCATGCGTGATTAAAACAGTGTTGAATACATTGCGGTTTTGCATGCATTAGTCAGGATGGGATATGCAAAGGTCACGTCCTTTTCGGCTATTGATCACTAGAGCGATGCACATGTGCATCTGTGCTTTTATTCCTGTCAGATGTTCCAGTCTTTCCCCTACATGAGGTACATTTTTACTACCAGCCACAAAAAATAACGGGGGTAAAAGATGGCAGGAAATGCGTTCAGAGCGTTCACACAGAGTGGTCGAAATGACCGCTGTAACCTTGGGAAGCCCAGTTATATGATGATATCAAATTCTTGACGTAGTAAATCCTCAGTGGAACCACAAATTAAACCTCAGAACTAAACTGTTGACTGGGCCCACACGGAAACTCGATAGGGCTGAAAGTCTGTCAGTCACACTACACACTACTACATATGCCCTGTCCTCTGTGTGTTTGTCTAGTGAATAAAACAGGAAAAATGGATATGCTACATATATAGCTAATACCAGCTGTATGAAGATATTTACCTTCATGTCATTCCAACTTCCAGTTTGAGGTAAAAAACAACATTGAAGCCTGTTGAATCTCATTAAACATACTTTATATACAGTAGTTATATACGTATATAAGGGTGAGTAGATGTGTAGGTGAACTGTCGCTGTCCCCACATTTTACTTAATATAAATTAAGTACTTAATTTAAATCTGCTACATTGAATTTTCCAGACTTTCCTCTCAAAGCCAGTACAGAAGATGCAAAGACGGTCTTAAAGATGCAAAACAGCACCAATAGCTTCTTAATATGGACAGTTCACCAAACAGGTAAAATATAATATGACTTTGTTTTCTTTTGTTTTCATACAGATTTGAAAAGTTATCGCACTGGAAAGGTATTTTTGATAAATAGTTGTATAAATCAATTGCAAAAAAGCCATACATTGTATAAATCTACAGTGAATTCTGCTGATTTCTTCAAATCTGCACAGAAAAAAAGTCTTAAAGTTACAGAACAGGGCAGAATTACATAAAACTATACTGAAACACAGAGGACTTCAAATCAGATTTAAGAGATATTTTTCACACACATAATACCCATAGAAATCAAATCAAAAGACAAAAAACATTTGAAATGGAGTTTAAATTACACTACTTATAAATGAAATTGGCAAAAGACCCAAAAATGAAAAAAAAAAAAAAAAAAAAGGTAAAATGTTGGACAGAAGATAAGTACTGTTTATCCTTGTGTAGCTTGTCCAACTCTGTCCATAAGAGACATCAAACTGAGGACAACAGGTCAGGTTCAAACCACCTCCATTTATTGGCTCTGGAAGAACATATGGGACATAATATCCGTTGCCCTAACCTCCTCCCACATTATACACAATATTGACTGAGAAAAGTGAGAAGAAAACATGTGTATCTTGCCTTGCCAGAATCTAATTTTGCTGATGTATTACACCACTTATGTGCAAAATGATATACACATTAAAGACGCTACCATAAATATATATATATAGGAAATATATATAAATATAAATATATATATATATATAAGAAAAAAAATTATTAAAATGACTTGTTGAATATTCATCTACCTCTGCACATAATAATGAAGAATAATGTTTGTATGAACCAAATATTCCCTCACAAAACATCATTATATTCTGTAGAATCACCAAACCAGTCCAAACATTGGATGTAAAGCAATAAAAATGTATTACAGAATAAAAAGAAGTTAACTTGACACCTAAATGTGACACCTCATCAGAGGAAACTGATATTATACGAACACATGCATCTTGCCTCTTAATTTTGTGGTCTGGTCTAAAACTCCTGCATTCTCCAAAGGCACCGATAAGTTTCGCAACACATTAGATGAATGTGATAGACACATGCCACAAGCCAAATTCAAACCCACATCACCTGCATACACACCTTGGCACAATGTTCTGAAGCATGTGCAATAATTGAGCAATTATTTTCCTTTTGAAGCATCTGCCAGGGTTGTGCAAAATGTATGAGTGTGAATTTAAACTAGTCAAAACAAATGGGAAATTGAATGAAATTGATTGGAATTTGTAAAAAAAACACTGAAATTTGTGAGAGAAGGTTACTTTAGATATGAATAGAGATGTAAAGATTCACTCAATTCATGATTCGTTTCGATTTTCAATTTGAACAAAATTAAATTTAAGACAAATTATAATTTAAATGTGTTCTTTTTATAATTGTTTGGACAAAATGCTACATGTTTCTTTGGGAAACTGAAATGCAACACTGTTATAATATCCTAATATAGCACTTGCATGTTATTCAGGACTAACTTTTGCACTTTTTTTTCTTAGGTGCACCAGCACAAAAGTTAGGAATTTTCATATAGGCAATACTGCCTTGTAAATCATTAACTAACACAGTGTCTACACTGAATGCAACAGTTACACTGTAGACAGCAGAATAGGCTCTATTGTATTTTGTCACGTCGCACCGCAGCGCTTGGGTTCGATGCACACACGGTTTAATTGGTCAACATAGAGTAACTTACTAAAAAAAATGTTGGTGCTTAAATGGTTTTCTGATGGATCAGGCCATGCCTTAACATTCTTAATGAAAAAGGTGTCAATTGCTCTTTTCATCGTCTCTTATCATCCGCAGCTACGTCCGCTCTGCTTATCTGACGGGCCTATGCTTCTCACCTCTCTCTCGCCGTGTGTACACCGGATGTGAGCAGCGTGGCACCATGCAACAAAGTACAATAGAATCTATTCTGTTGCCTATAATGGATGCGGTGCGGCGTGACGGATATAAACAAAATAAGGCTTTGTCTGTGCTCTTTCCATTTTAATCCAATCATCTCTTTCTTCTTATTAGTTACAGCACAAAATAAACATGAATGAACATCACAAAGTATCTTGTTTCAGCTGTGGAAAGACTCCAATACACACCTTTTTTTTAAGTTCAAGTCCACCAGTGTTATTCAACTATGGTCCCAATAGAATTCAATGAAATGAATGACCATAGTAAGCTAGTGATGGTTTTGTGAAATGCACCCCTGGTTTGTTTTGCCAGTTACTGTGATTGATCAGATCGCCTGTCAATCCAACTCCAGGCAAACCAATTGAAACCACAAGAACCTACTGAGTTGCAATTCTAATAATACAGCAAAGGTAATGCACAAGAGTTTTTTAACCATAGGAGACAAACATTTTAACAGGTAGCAAATCTACACCCTATAAACCTTAAAACATTAAGGATTATTAAGCCTGTTTAAATTTATGATAATAAACTTTACCGTTCTATTCACAACTCACATTAATTCCTTGCATTGCAAAAAACAAACTGATTGCACTATAATTGAAAAGGCATTCTCTGTTCTCCTGAATAGCGTAGGATCTTTACACTGTCAAAACGCACAATCTTTCAGCCTCTTCTCGCGCAGACATGTGCATCGTTCAGCGTAACGTATTGAAGTGTTAGTTCCAGGGTCATGGTCCAATATTACACCCGTTCACAGGTTTAGTACATGACAGCTGTTATGTTTCAGACATAGCATCCACACATGGACTGGCTAACCTCCAAATACACAAACGAAATGCTAAATGGTGTCTTTCACAGCTGTCGACTAACACTTCCAGTAAACATGCGATTTCTAAGAGCAGATGCTCAGAGTCTTTGTCAGTGTTTATAGCATATTTTGAAATTGAGCCCGAATGTGACATCATGTTTAGTTTATATGCAACATTTAGGGTCAAGCAGATGATAGGACACATTGGCATTATAACTGATAACATAGCATGCTAACTGCTCCTCTGTTTAAATACGCATTTAGAAATGACAACAATAGATGTTGAAATAGTTGATTATGCAGTCTGGTTATGTAACCACTGGCAGATTTGTAAGTGACCCAACCACTGCAAACATTTCATATACAGAAGCCCGTATAAAGTATCTGGACACTTTTAGAAGCAATTAGTCAGATGTAAAAATGTTTTAATGTGATTGCATTATAAAGTACCATATCAAAGCAAGTATTTCAAATGCGGCAGGATCTTTTCTTGAAACTATACTTTTTTTTTTTCCTTTTTTGAAAGCTCAGTGTGTTTGAATCAGCATTATCTTTCAAGTAACCGTAAACAAACAAACAAAATACTCTTCATTTTTATTACTACATCTATAATTTTGTCAAATATGACACACATTTAATCTAATGAAGTTGCATTTACACCTCAAGTCAACCACAGGTATGATTGTATCTAATGATGGGTTTGGGAGATTCTCTTGTCAGACAAGTCCAAGAATGAGCAGTCCAGAAGTAAAGCTGTACTCAGAATCGTTATATATAGATGAGCTACTAATATCAAAACTTTAATTAGCCCACAAGGAATCTTTAAATAACCCACACATGCACTGAAAAAAGTGGTGTAGGATTTACTTTCATTCGGTAAATACTGCTAATTAATTTCACAAGTAATTATCAAGAAACTGTAAGTAAAACTTTGAATTAAACGTTGTGAAGTAGAAAACCTTTTAAAAAAGGCAAGAAGCACATTGAATTAAATGTGAAATAGTGAAAAAGTAGGAAAAGTGAAAAAATATTTTTAAAACATATTCCAATAATCTTTGTTTACCACTAATATATATATATATATATATATATTTTAAACATTAATTGAAATTAATCTAAATAAATATTTAATTAATATAAAAGCTTTAAAAATGATATAATGGGCATAAATTATTATATAAACTTATTTTTATGTTTTCATGCATTATATTGTTTTTTTGTCCCTGGATATTATTTTATTATAGACTTAAAAATATAACAAATCAAAGAAAATCCCAGTAATAAACACAGAAATAAAGTAAAAAAAAAACAAAAAAACTATAAAGTAGTGCTGTAAAACGATTAATCACATTTCAAAATAAAGTTTTTGATTTACATTATATATCTCTGTGTACTGTATATATTTATTGTTTATATTTTTATATTCATATAATTTATACTATATATAAATATTTAATATATAAACGTAAACATTTTCTTAAGTACTGTACATACATGAATGTTGGTGTATTTATGCATACATAATAAATATACACAATACACACACACATATGTGAACAAAATTGTTTATTTTGGATTAGATTAATTGTTTGACAGCAGTACTATAAAGACAAGTATTTCAGAGTAAGTCCAAAGCCATTAAGTTTACAGAGTCTGTGTGTGTGTGTGTGTGTGTGTGTGTGTGTGTGTGTGTGTGTGTGAATCCAACGGATGAGGCGACAGTGAGATTAGCCTGGCCGGCTGCTTCCACACCCCACGGGCCAATCCCAGGTGTTAGCCCACGTGATGATAGATAAAGCAGGCCGCATTAGTGCTAATCCCAGCCTGATCTTTGGAGTGCGTTCCTGACCCCCTTCTACCGCCCAGCCACCACCGATCTGCCCTGTGATGGACCCTAGCGGTGCGAAGCCTTCCCCCAAACCGCTGAAGTCACCAAAGCCTTATGCACCTGTGCTTTTCAATGAAGAGCGTAAAGTAGGTGTCAGGCTTCATCACAATTTATTAAGAATTAAGTGGCTTCACCTTTCACCCTGCAGTTTACAGCTCTGACAGGGTTCTTGAACTGCAATGTTTAGCTGATGTGTTTTATGGAGCCTGAATATTTTATATATGTGAGTGACAGAACTGTAAATGGGAAAGATTTGAAGACTGTAAAATTAATCACCTGGTTCTTACTTATACAATATGTAAGGTAATTGGAAAGGCCTGGACAAGTCGGATCTATTTTCTGCACTGTAAAAAATAAAAAAGATTATTGAAGTAAGTTTAAAAAAAAAGTGTTACAAATGTTTCAAAGTGTTACTTGGTGTTTCTTTGTAACTTTTGGTGAAATGTCAGACATTTCTAAATGAAACCCTCTAATATACAAAATTATTTCTGGTATATCAGATCTTACTGTAATTTTTTTATTTAAAAGTAAACAAATTAAATTTAAAGCAAAAAAAAAAAGTCCCAGCTTACAGCAAAAGTTATTTAAGATGGTCCCATTAAGTTTTGAAAATATTATTTCTAATAAACTTTGAACATTCCAAATTCATATTTGTATATTTTATAAATGTTTATATTTTTTATAGTTTTAAAAATGTGTTTTCTTGTTTATGAAGGAGGAGGAGTGTGCGATCAAAGCGAGATGTGGGAACTTCGAAGCTGGGATATTTTATAGGGAAGGAAGGTGGATGTGATTGTGATTGATTAGGGAATCGGCTGCCAGCCGTGGGTAATTACTGCGTACGCGATTCTCTCGAAACCATGTTTTTTGCAAAACATAAACCTTATGTTAACACTTAACTATATTAACATATAACTATTATTGTTACTGGCAGAATGTTTATTAATAACTTAACAAAACATAGTTCTGAGAATGATTCCTATTAGCTGTGTGTCTATGAAAAAAAAAAACATTTCAAAAATCTTTAAAAACAACAACTAGGTCAAAAATAACAGTGGAAAAGCGATGGAAATTCAAAAGATGTTGCCAAATGTGTTTTAGATATCAAGAATTCAACTTTCAGAACATTTACTGGAAATTAAGCATGTGTGACAAACCAGCAGAGCTCTGGAAAGTTTCTCACTTGAATTCAAACATGAGAACCGTTCCAGAAACTTGTTCAGGAAACAGGTAGTTTGTCACACTCTGTGTTTTCTAATCATTTACAATTACCAGTAGAAAACTTTAGACACACATGCGGTCGTATAAATTACAGCTGGGTGTGTTAAAAATGACAACAGTGAATGTGGGTCTATGGGTGGGCGGTACGAGCTAAACCTCATATCACAGCATGTGTTATATCATATGACATTAACAATATAAATCACAACATTGCTTTTGGCGGTAAGACTACACATAATGGTTTATGTATTAAATAACCATCCGGCTATTATGGCTATATATCTGTATAATACAGCAAATTAAATTTATAACCGTTTTATTTTGGTTTGTGTCCATGCAGTTCCAAAATATTCGATTATTTACAACAAATGAAAAATATAAAGACTGTTATCCCTGCAAAACAGCTTCACGTTATGAAAAACTTTTTTAGTTTTTTTTTTGAAAAGAGTCAAATTATTTAACATACTGTACAGTCTTCAGTCCAGACTGGAGATAAATCTATAATAAATGATCAAATATAAAAAATTTAATAAAATACAATAAAATGATCAAATAAATTACATTTTACAATATATTCCCAAATAAAAAGTTCTAATATTTCATTGTATTTTTCAGCTTCTTTTCCTATCCTATTTATATAATGCGTATTAATATCTCTTATGCAACCAAAGCATGAGGCTGACAGGACAGGCATCAATTTCAGCAGTGATGTCCAAATAACAAATGTTTGCTTTTTTCTTGAGTATTTTATTCTGTCATACTGTAATCAATCTGATTATATCTGAGCACTGTGATGACATAATATCAGATAACACAGACGCGTGCTTCTCAGAGAGCGTAAAGTGTGACATGTCAACATGTGAAATCTTGTTAAAATGTCTGTCTTCGCCAGTTATAGATAAGAGATAAGTTGATGATGTTGGGTCAGATGAACAGAAACAGACATTCACTCTCTTCCAGGGAAATTTTTTTTTTAGTTTTCTTACAAAAACCTGTCAGGCTCTTCTGACAGGCCTTTTAATGCATTTCCCATTGAATCATAATAGATATTAGTATTCATACATAGTATTTACTTACTGTGATATTACTAACAAACGCCATGTTTAATTCAACATGTGCTGTTTCTTTATAAATATTTACTTGCTCTTTCTGAATGGAAATTGTTTTAAAGTAAATTCTAAACCAAAATAGTTTTGTTGTGGATTCTTTATAAATGCATGTAGAAAGTTATAAGTTTACTGTTCTTGTTTAAAAATCGTGACATTGTTGGCTATATTACAATAAATTGCCTTTGTTTCAGACCTGCTAAAAAAGCAAAGTTGCAGCTTGTGCAAACAAAATTCTATTTAATTAAAATCCCACCATCATTTACAAAGAGAATGCTGCTTATTTAATAGTTTAATCCAAGTGTAGACATTAAAATATGTTGCATTCAGTCCCTGAAATAGTTATTATATTACATCACTAATGTTTTATAATCAGTCCGATCACAACTGTTTAAAAAAGATGATGAGGTAACAATGACATCAAAACATAATTCATCAAACATACTGCAGTTAACGTCAGACTCAATAATCAGCACGAAGCATGTCTCAAATGTAATTGTCCATTGCGTTCATAATGGTCTGTGTAAATAAATTGAATTAGCAGAACGCGACCGATGGTAACGATTCACCTCAACAGGCCAATTCATCACACGGTCATCTCTGAAAACTAATTGCTGTTTGATTATTTGTATTGCAACTAAAGGGCGATTAAAGCAGAAAGGCCAATAACCGTTAGCAGTAAGACATGGCGCATGAATCTGAAGGCAGTTTATTGGTACAAAAGCGTTCTGCAACACATTTTGCTGCAAGGATTACCCTGGATTTCAAAATACACAAATCTCATGAAACCAAACAAGAACCTATGCAGGTCGTAATTCATCCATTTGACGTTTTAAGTGAAGAAATGAAGCCTAATGAGGACCACAAAGATTTTTTTTTTGAGAAATTGGACCAGAGAACATGTTTTAATGACATTCATTTAAATAATGATGATCTATTTATTATCATCTGTTGGACGTTTTGAGCATTTAGACGTGCCAGAACTATATTTGGTCAAGTGAAGAAAGTGACGAGAGTGATAATGTCGCTTCCAAAATACACAGAGAATGAGATAAAGAGACCAGAACATAACAAAAATGACAGCATGCTTTCCAACAGCATGAGAAGTTTGTCGACACACTAATTTCCAGACTTCCAGAAAAAAGAAAAAAGGCTATGAATATCATTTTGCTATTAGCTTGTTTACTCTTAGGCAAACATTCACAGCTTTCTATATATATATATATATATATATATAAAAAATTGTTTTAAATATACATTTTGCATGAATCCAAATATACAATACTGTACATATAATTATATACATTTATTTATATTTATTTTTTTCAAAAAAATGAAAAATAGGCAGTTGCATTCAGCATTACAATACGGTGAAAGATCACAATGAAAAAACTGCCTTTAAAATCATCTTTATCTTGTTCATTGTACATATTTTTTCAGGGTGCAAACAAGACGTGAATCACATATTAAAAAAAATATCAAAAAAAAAAATCTATCGATTCATTAATCTCCATTGAGCATTGACAGTTTACCTAAATTCACCTTCAGAAAACCCATTAACTCTTTAGACCAGAGCCAAAAGTCAAACTTCACTGAGTGATGTGGGACAAAAGTAACCGTTGCATTACTTATGTCTACATTTCAATGTACAAAAAACAAACAATGTTAAACCACAAAGTTAAAATGGCAGACCAAATTACAGGTAATCGTGAGCCATGCAGACACTGGTTTGAGCATCTCTAGACCAACATGAACTGGCAGCCCGACTCACTTTGACCCAGTAAGACCATCATACATACAGTCTGGCAAAACACTTCTAGCATATACTGTCTGGATTCGTCCTTAAATGTTACCCATCTGCTATTTCCTCATCTGGGGAAGAGCTTTCCACCTTCCTCTCCTACTCTGGAGAAAACCTACCTAGTGATAGCAATGAAAACAAAGACTTTTCAGCAAAAAAAAAGAACGCTCAACTGCAAAAACAACACAGCATTGGAAAGAGATTCTTCAGCTGGGAAAGAATGCAGTCTTTTGAGAGGATGAAAGAAAAATATGTGTGTACATGCAGGCATAGATATATGCTCCATAGACCTGTGTTTAGCTGAACAAACAAAAGACAACAGACAGATCTGGCAGGGGACGTTATACCAGCAGGCCCACATAGAGGGTTTGAAGAAAGCACTTTAGGCTTCCCGAAAACTGCAACGCCCATCAGCCATGCCACCCATAACGTATTTGGTTATAAAAATTTTTGGTGGAGAGAAAGCGGTGTAACTACTGTAAAATTCCCTTTCCACAATACACTATTAAAAGATATTAGGGGTTTTTGCATTGAAGAACCTTCCTTTTTCATAGGGAAAAGATTATTTGAAAATTCTAAAGAAGCTTTTGTGAAATGGATAGAATCCATGGATGTTAAAGGTTCTTCTTGGAATTATAAATCCTTCATTTTTAAGAAAAATGCATCTAAATAGATCTAGATTCCATGTCTACCCATCTAAGTAATTTCAACAACTGGAGGTCTGTTTACTATCATAAATCTGCTCACATTGAATGGATCGTCTCTGCAAACAAAGATTCCCCCTCAGGAAAAGTAGGACTAATTGTTTGGACTTGCATTGGTTCAATAATGTCGGGTCTCCACCCAGGTGGATATTATGAAGGACACACCTTCACGAAGATGAGGAATCAATTGAGGAAAGGGAATTCACAGAAAAGACCATGACCTGAAAGAACGAACTTCATTCTATTCATGATAATAACTAACCTATCAAGCTTGTATTATAGTATAGCATACCTCAGGCTTATTTTAAAAATACACATTGTATGGCAAGTATGCTGCTCAAAGCAAAATACAAATTGCAAAGTAAAAGAGATTTGAGCACTACTGCAGGAAAAAATAATAACTTTGAATAATTTAGGCATGTGCGGTATTAAAATTCTGGCAGATACATGCCAGATAA
>JAUCNO010000663.1:2627313-2652869 GCA_032353835.1 Enteromius viviparus | reverse complement strand
TATATACAGTATATATATATATATATATATATATATATCTGAGTAAGAGTAATGAGACATTTATACTTCAAAAATTCATTCAGTTTATTATTTCTGTCATTTTGAAATTTGCTAACATTTCCTAAATAAACATTTTATGTTCAGATACATGTTAAATATAGTAATGTTTATATATATATATATATATATATATACATACACAGAGCCCTCCACTAATATTAGCACCCTTGGTAAATCTAAACAAAGGTGGCTGTGAAAATAAATCTGCATCGTTTATCCTTTTGATCTTTACAAAATTCTAACCTATCATTGAATTAAAATGATGTGTGTGTCTATCTTCCTAATACACGGCGAGGAGTAGTGTTTGAGTGGCTAGAAACTTTTCAAGGGTCACAGCTGGAGAATGCAGAAAAGAGTCTCAGGGTCAGAAAACCTTTAAAAAATAGTCAAACAGCTCCTACATCAGCACATGTTGTTCAGGAGGGTTTAAGAAGAATTCTCTGGGTTTGGTGAATACAGGATCATCATGGATTCTATCAAATAGCAACAGATAAAAAACAATAATTCACTGACTCTGTTAGAAACTGGGACAATAATCCAAAGCAAACATCAAAATAAACACAAGAATTAGTCACTGAGCACAAAATGAAGCTCTTGCCATGTCTGTCCCAGTCCTCTGAGCTGAACCTGAGTGAGGAGAACTAAAGAGGAGAACCAACATGGAGCTGGTAATCTAAAGGGTCTGGAGTGATTCTGAATGAAGGAATGCTCTCTTTTCTCTTATCAGGTGTTCTCCAAACTCTTCAGACATTACAGAAGAAAACTCAGAGCTGTTATCTAGGGAAAAGAACGTAGCAATAATTGATTGCCAATAATGTAGAAAAAAAAAATTTGTATCATGAGATTTTCTCCCCATTTTCAATTGTTTTACTTCAATGATAAGTTAGAATTTTGTGAATTTTTTTAATGAAAGATCAAAAGGATAAACAAAGCAGATTTATTTTCACAGCCACCTTTGTTCAGATTTACCAATGGAGCCAATAGTGGAGGGCACTGTATATATATGTGTGTGTGTGTGTATATACTGTAGCATATGTATTAAAAATATTTAACAGTAATGTAACTTTAGACATCACAACATTACAATGTACAGTATGAAAGGATTAAATTGATATTAAACTTAGGCTTGTTAACTTTAAATGCACATTTAAAGAATGCTGCGAAGGGAAGGAAAATGAGCATACGCTATTAATCCAATTCAGTCCCATAAAAATATATACTCATCCTGTTAAATTTCAGTGTGTTCTTAACATTAGTTATCCTCTATTACAGCACAGAAGTAACAGACCGCATTTTTACACTGCTTTTAGACATTTTAGCATTATAAATCATCTGCTTTTGTTGCGTGGAAAAGCTTGGATATTCTACCGTAAATGACAAGATGATAAACTGTCATCTTCATGCTCACAGTTTATTGAAGACTGTAGATTTTTCCACTATTCCTCAGGAACGTTTTCACAGTTCACTTAAAGCTTTCAATAAATAGGAAGAAAGCCACATATTTTAAAAGACTGATAACAATCTCAGCAAGCCGGTCTGAGCTTAGGCAAACATCGACAAGCTGTCTAAAGGGATTGTTTTGACATGTGTTTTTCAGAGTTTCAATGCTCCACGCTGCTCTAAGATGAGGGTATGGAAAGAGGTCACCCTCGCCTTCATCCTGTTCGGTGCCTCGTTTTTCCTCCTGCTTATGAAAACCACATCACCTGTTGGGTCTTCCTACCCAAAGGCCTTAGGGATTTCACCAGACTCTTTCACAGCACTTGAACTGTCACCATCATCCTCATCTTCACTCTCATCAACCTCAGCGAGGAAGCCAGCGCCGCGCCGAGCGGTCCGAGCCACAGAGGACATGGGCTCTCTTCTCTCAGAATGTAAGAGAAACCGTTTTTTGGTTTTCCTTAGTGACGTTGCCAGTGTGGATTAACATGACGGAAGGATTTAATATGTCATTCTACAGTCGCCGTCGTGTTTATACTACAGTGCTACTCGCTCATATATCTCCTCATTTAACATTCGGTTCAAAGTTACCACACAAGCAGCGTCTGTCAGCTCACTTGATATTTAAGACAAGACCGCCCAGGTGAACAGAGTAGAACATTAAACTAGTAGATGTAATTCAAGTTCAAACAAGCTTTATCGTCATTCTGCAATGTGTGGAGACTGAAATGTTGAAATGTTGTGCCTCACAGGAGCTACATATGGACAAACATATAATCCTAGAAAATAAATGTATACATACAACATATATAAATTTACATATATTTATATTAATCCATTTACAGAGGAATCTACAAACACACACACACACAATGAAAAAAAAAAAACACAACACAACTTTGGATGCATGTAAATTTTGTAATTTACAACAGAAACATCATGAATTGTCCAGCTGATTGATCAAATATTCTTTGGCATTAAAGTTTTCTAAAAAGGTGCATTTAAATCTGCAAAAGGATGTATTAAATATGCACTCGTTTGCACTGAACAAATCTGAACACTGGATAAAGAGGTTCAAAATTATTGTTTTAAAATGAAGGTTTTTACAGAGGAGATTCTGGAATTCTCTTTCACAGACAATCCTGTCAAAAGATGGTTTTAGTGAAACAGTATTATATTATGTGTATGTATGTATGTACACTACCAGTCACAGTAAGATTTGTAATATTTTTTAAAGATTTTTCTTTTGTTCATCAAGACTGCATTTATTTGATCAGAAATACAAGAAAAAATAAATATTGTGAAATATTTTTATCATTTAAAATAATGGGATTCTATTTTAATATACTGTAAAATATAATTCATTTTTCTGAGGCAAAGCTGAATTTCCATCAGTCATTACTGCAGTCTAAATCATTCTAATATTCTGATTTATTTTTAGAATTATCAACGCTGGCAAATTCTGGAAACTGCAATACTGTTTTCAGGATTCTTTGATAAATAAAAAGTTAGAAAGAACAGCATTTATTAAAAATTATTGCCATCACTTCTTATAAATTGAACATATCCTAGCTGAAAGTTTTCATTTGTTTAAAAAATAAAATAAAATAAAATAAATGCACGGACCCACAGGAATAAATTAGATTTTAATGTATATTAAAATAAAGAAATATATATATTTTACATCGCAATAATATTTTACAGTTTTACATTTTTCCCCCTGTATTTTTGATCTAAGAAATGCAGCCTTGATGAACATAAGAAGCATTTGACTTTGACTAGAATTGAAATATAGGCCTACTTATTATAATTAAAATTTATAGACACAAACATATGGAGTGCAATAAAATAACATAAAATGTATTTTGGATGTTTTCTTTCCAATAGTCTGAAACAATTCGAAACTGACACCTTCGATGTCTTGCCTCACATTTTGTTGACATGCTGAAAGTTTAGTTTTAGTTTAAGCTAAATTTAGGTTATTGTCAAAAATATTTTTCACATCTTTTTTTCAAGCCCCTTATACACTATGCTGAAATAGCTGCATTAACAGTGTGTACATTCATGCAAAAGCAATTTTCTAAAAACACACCCGGACTGACTCGTAAAGACTGCTAAGAGAAGCAGGCCTATTCTCAACTTACATATAGAGCAGTGTTTCTCAACCTTTTGAATATCCCCCTTAGCTGACACCCAACTTGGTGTCTCTAATAAATGGAATCAGGTGTGTTTTTGATCAGAAGAAACACAAAATGTGCACTGTACCGCAGGGCCTGGGTTGGAGTAGCAAAAGGTCAGTGCAAAAATGCTCTAAAGCCATCATAAAGATGGACATAATCCTGCTTTACAACTCTGATCATTACAACGGTTTATAGTGAGCAACTGAACCCTTAACAGAATGTGCAGGTTAAGCCCTAGAGTTTGACACATGCATTCCCTTCAATCAAAATGTATTAGACATGTTTACATTCACTCATTTTCACAACTGCATTTACTTACACAGCCTTAACATAGTCAGAATTAAATGAAGCGCACATGGAAACCTGGAAGTTCAATTTTCCCACTTTTCAGATATGTCTCCAGAAAAAAGATTCAAGCAACTTTGCGTGTCGCCTTTAGAGTTTAAAACTGTGCTTGCCAAGACACTAAAGTCTCAATCAAAGTCAGAAATCTCAAGACCGAGTCATATTGAACATTTCAAATGTCTCACTATAAAGCCCAAACACACTGCCTATCCACATTCATTTTATAGTTCTGGAGACCACAGTGAAGGTAGACACCAATCAAATCTAATTAGACACAGATGAAAATGAAAGAAAAGTCCAAAAATATCAAATCCAGGGCCCAACAATACAGTTTTTTTGCTTTTTCTTTTTTTTTTGTGGACAGCACTTAACACTATAAATTCTGGAAAATAATGATACTCAATGCTTAACACGTTTTACTGAATGCTTTCAATTATATTAAACCATATGTGTGCTAGCCAGCTAGATTAACCACAGTACCTTTGTAACAACAATATAGAATACAATAAGTTTAAAAGACAATAAAATGGATGGGCAGTATATATATATACTGTATATATATTCAGTGGAAAGGCTGATTCAAAACAAACCTATAGAATGAACTTCACGTCTAAACCCAACTTTAGCCTTGTTTTCATTTGTGTCAAATTAAATATGATTTCCACTTTCAACAAGGTCCATTTTCTTACTGTATTTCAGCCATTGTTTTATTTATATCTACTTTTACTTCTAAGGAAAACATGTGACACTAAATTGATACTTAAAGTAAACATCACTAAGGTCTGAAATGCATACAAGTAGGCTATGTGATGTGTCAGACTAACGTAATGCACGTACATGTTCCCTCTAGAATCGCTATATTAGCACAAACTTCTACAACGAGCCATTCAGATCAACTACCATCATGGCAGAGAAAAAAAAATCCTAATGAGAAAATCTGTTGAGGTGTTACACAAAATCCTGAAGATTTTTAGCATTGGATTTGCTTATCGCATGTTTTTGTTTAGAGTAAAATCAGACCTCAAACAACAACATAATTCAGTGTTTTTTGCAAGCACAAAAACTGGTGTAATTTCTTTTTTACACAGCAACTTGTCCAACCCAGAGTAGCTCTGTCATTCACATCTAAAGCCTGATTGTGCATAATTATGTTGTAGAACAAAATGCTAAAGTAACATTAACAACGGACCTTATTTTTACTCATAAATCCAAAACCAAAACCACAGAAACTCTGGAGGGAACCCATGCTAAATTAGCCTGGCTTTGGCTTAATGGCATCCAATCGCTCTTTGAGAACTGAGGTTTGTTACCAGCACAGTAACACAAACGCACGTTAAGTATGTTTAATGGCACATTAGTAAAACGTTTGGAAAGCATGCGCATTTGCATACTTGTATAAAAGTTGTTTCTGGCCTCCTGAATTATGAAAGAGCAACCTCCAAACATTAACCTTCTGCTCTTTGTGTTTTTCTTCCTGTAGTCTCATATCTTTTCCAAAGCTTCACCGAGGGCGAGCTGAGGAAGGTGATCGCGACCCTGGTGGACCGAAAGGAGAGAAGCATCAGAGCTGAGACAGCACGGAGAACCAAACGAGAGCGGAAGGGCCCGAAGCCGTGCTCTTTACACGAGATCGAGCTCACGGTGAGCGAGCTCGGACTCGGGTATGAGAGCGATGAGACTGTGCTCTTCAGGTACTGCAGCGGAAAGTGCATCCACGAACGACGCAACTATGACTTTGTAATGGAGCACATGCGGTTAAATAATGGCTCCAGTGAGAAAGGCCGGCGAGGACGGGACAATGGGAAAAAAGACAAGGCGCGCTACGCCCCGTGTTGTCGCCCTACGAAGTTTGAGAAAAAAATGTCTTTCCTTGACAACAAGGACAGGTTCTACACCATCCAGAACGTCTCTGCGAGAGCGTGCGGTTGCGTATGACATTCCTCTAACTGTGGAAACTTTAGGGGGTGTGTGTATACATTACTATGGCAACGTTACAACATTCCGTGGTAACCATAGGAACTTTGGAAAGTCGACCATGTGACACGCAAAAAGCACGGAACTATTCAAAAACGCAGGGCAAATTGCAATTCTGAAAAAGATGCCGACAGGGACCCACAATGCCACCATGGAAAGAGTGAAAGCTACAAAAAAGCGATACGCAAAACACAAAAGACAAAGCCTGAATTGTCTACAGCCTTGGCAACTATGGGGAAAAAGTTCTGTTTCTGCCTTTTCAGTGGTTACTGGCACTTTTGATTAGCGCAGGGCACTGGACTTTAACCAAAGGTTGGATCGCTTGTTTAACTCGATGGGACCAAAAGCTTTTCGCCTTCCACTGGAAACTTCTGCAGAAGAACAAGTACAGATATAGTAGTATTTAACCAAAGAAATGTATATATATATATATATTAATGGTAGAGGGCTACAGCGACAACTGTATGCTGCTCGCTTTTGTTACGAATCTGAATACTGAAGTATGAAGTGCAACGCAGCTGTGAAAACTACCTCATTTCTTTCTTTGTTTCTTTTTTGTTTGTTTTCTTAGAAGAATGTACATGCAATGAATCTTGTTCGACCGCACCCACTTCCTGGGATTATGCTAGTCAGAAATATGAATCAGAGGTATACATGTAGAGAAATGCTTCTCGACCAAACGTCTCCTAGGATGGATATTACCTAAAACAACACTGTCACTTGAAACGTATATGCACACTATACCAAGCCCCTGAATTTGACCTTAAAGCTTTGCCAAAGCATGTCTGATCAAATCCAAACTTCTCCAGTACTTGAAACAATTTACACCCTGATATTTACGTTTAAAATAGGAATAGGCCATCCAAATCCAAGGGCCTACAGGGAAAAGTACGGCTTTAAAGGTTTTCCCAAAGGTGTTGTCCCTCAAAGACCTTAAAAGTTAGTTTTTCTCATAGTCACGTTCATGTTTACATTATTTTAGACAATGATACTCCACATACATTGTCTTTTGGAAACTAATTCCAGGTTTAGTCCTTCTCAGCAGCAAACATATACATTTAATATCCTTGAACACATTTATGGACAAGTAATTGTATCCTTTATTTACGCAGATGGAACATTCTACTGTTAGAAATAAAGGTTCTTTGTAGCACTTCACGTTAAACAAAGATCTGTTTTCATAAGAACCATTTTCTGCTGTACAAGTTCATACTATTCTTGATTCCTCAGTTCGAAGTATTGGCTTTGGGGTTAAACAGTAACAGTAAACAGGGTTAAATCTTACAAAATCTGCAAGAACATGGATAACTTCATCATAGAATCAATTGAAAGACATGAAAATGTTTATTTCACAAAGAAAATGTATTAAAAAAAAATGAAAGATTATCTTTTTTAGTAATGCAAGAAAAAAAAAATATATATATATATATGTATATATATATATATATTTAAATTTTCAAATTGATTTGCAATAATTTATATCGATTTTACAGACGTATACACATATTTTGCAGATATGTGATCTGCATGGGCAAATTTTCCCATATGCAGTTTTCAAAAGCCAAACAGGTACAGGCTTAAATGTTTCTTCTATGAAGTCTTGCTGTAAACCCCCTTCAATCTTTATTTTTGAGAGTGCACTTGCTTCACCCTGCCATAGAACATGTTTTGATGTTGTTGTTTTTTAGGAATAAATTAGTTAACGGACGCAATTACCCGATCACTGTATGTGTGAAGATGAACTGCTGAAGAGACTAATGGTGGAGTTGTAAGCAGTTCTAAGCTGTTCAGACGTACAGGATTAAGCGTTAAGTTTAGCCATGGCCTTTCAGAAACATGCTGTAAAAGTGCAGCCAGTCTTTTTACTGCTACATTCCAGTTTAATTTCAGTATATATTACACCGTATTTCACCCAGGTCTAAAACACAAAAGGACAAATCTGGTTTATATACAAAGCAAGCTGAACAATCTGATGTAGTTGAATTTGGTCTGTATCAAATGAGCCACAATGGCCAGATTGGTGCATAGATTATTATGATAATCTACAACCATGTTTCTTATATTCGTTCACTTCATTCTTCATTTTTTGCTATTCTTTCTCACTGAAAAAGACTGTGGTCTAATTGAATAACTCTGCAGTAATTAAGGACAAAACTACAAACGAGATTGGAGTCCTGCCAGAATCCATCAAGCCCTAAACACGTCTTTCCTTCGAGGCTAATGGAATTACTGTAAAAACAAGGCAACAGCTAATGGAGCATGCAGTCGATCAATTACATTTCAATTCAGGTGGAAAATTAGTTTTGTCATTTATGTATTTGAATTGTAAATCAACCTGCAGTGTACCTTCTAAATGAAAATGGAATTACCCTGATCTTGCCCACACCGTCAAACCGCGAGTGCAAGGAATTACTCAAGTTTAAACAATCAGTACATCTTGCCCTGTGGAAATATCAGCAGAGACAAGACAGCATGTCTTCAATTTGTTTTTAGAAATTTAGGGCACCCTGCCAATGATGGAACCCTAGTAAGCAATTAAACTGTGTCTAAGCTTGCTAATCGGATACAGAAGGCAATCGCTCGCTTCAATAAGACAGTACCAATGTTGTCTGAGCAAGTAAAAGTTGTATTTGTTTTTTAAAATTGCAAACAATGAATACAATCTGTAAATTAACTTAAAAGAGTAGTTATTCCCAACATTTACATTTTCTTAAAATTTACTCACCCACAGGCCATTTAAGACGCAAAATCCTTTCTTTATTGGAGAAATATAACACTTTTTTCATCCCTTGCTCATCAATGGATCCACTGTGGTGAATGGGTGCTATCAGAATGAGTTTGAATATTATGGATATTATTATTTTCAATATAAATAAAATTAATATTGTGGATTATTTAGTCAGAAGCCTCAGTTTGAATTGTCTTAATGATGGATTGGTATGTTGCAAACATGCCGCTTCTGGCTTCACAAGAGTTTAATAGATGGACTGGAGTGGTGGGGATTACTTGTGGATTATTGGGATGTTTTTATTGGACTTACATTCTGACGGCACCCATTCACTGCAGATGATCTGCTGGGGAGAAAGGGATGTGATGCTACATTTCTCCAAATCTGATCAAGAGAAAACTCATTAATGGACTGAGGGTCAGTAAATTTTCAGCAAATGTTCATTTTTGAGTGAACTACTCCTTTAAACTAGATGTCACCTAGCATTTAAACGTTTTTGTCCCCTCTGAAAAAGCTAACGCAAACAAGACAAGGGGTTAAGTGACTCTACTTGTGGAGTGGTATAGTGTCTGTATTTTTGTGTACAAATGAGTTGAAAGTACTGCAGCAGTATTACAAGAATGCAAATGTGTGTGTATTGTTGTTACATTTCCCATGTCAACTAATCATGATCAGCGTTTGGGAGTGTTGGATTCTTTCACACCAACAGCAGAAATGTCGATGCAGTGCATCTGTATTGTGGATAAACTGTATTTATTGCAAAATGCTTTTCATTTATATTTAGATATATCAGGAGGGAGACAGAAACCTATTTATTATTTTACACTTGTGCCAAATGGAATTTGTAAAGTCGGATGAATAAACATACCCAGCTTACAAAAAAACAAAAAAGTTGCTTATTTGTCTTGAGTTTCTAAATTCACTTTCCTGTTTATGCTCCACTACAAAATGTGTAGACGGCAGATTTGCAATGCCGCAACTTCAGGGCACAAACAGAAGAATTCAATTCTGGTGGGAGAGATTTTGTTTACAGCACTTTGATGTTGAAACGATTGCTGCAAGGCCTGATGTAAGGACAGTAAAAAAAAAACAATAAAACTTAAAGCAATACCATAAATACGTGGACGACTCGTTAACATCAAAGTGAAAACAGAATCTCACATTAACCCCCTTTAAAATGTTGCATTTATATCATCACTGGTGTGCCCAATTGGGTTAAGAGGTCAAATAAATAGGTCAATTGAGATCACCTGTGTTGTCAAGGGGCTTGATTATAATATAAATACACTTCTATCTGGTGGGTTCAAATTTCTAGTGAGTCAGTTCTGTTGCAGAACCACCATTTAGGAAAAAAAGATCAATCTAAGCAGCTAATTCCAAAGGAAATGGATAGCAGAAAATGTCCAAGTCACAGAGGATCCCTTGGAGTACACTTAAATCAATCATTAAGAAATGCAAGAAGCTGTAAATCTAAGGAAGCCACCAAGAGACCAATGACAACTAAACCAGGGGCCATGCTACAGAAACCTACCATCTTAAGTTAAAAACTAAAAGTTATTCTAACACAAATTGCTGTACTCCCTTTTATTTATTTATTTATTGTAACATGGCCAAAGGGTCTCAATCTGACAGACAATATGCAATTTGATAAAATGATTGATACACACAACCGACATGCAAGCTGACCAAGCTTGAGCAGTTTTTTAACAGAACAATTGAGGAAAAACCCCTGTAGCGACCAGATGTACAATGTGTGTTGACATGAAAGTGTATTTTACTGTTTATCGGTGTCAAAAAGCCTAATTAATTTTTCTGAGGCTAAATGTTGTAAAACATAAAAGCTTCCAAGGGGGCTTAATACTTCATACTGGCACAGTATGTTAGTAAAATCATGTTAATTAACACATTACTTGGCTTTTACCATCACATAATTAAATGGGATGTTTTGAACACATGTTCAAAAGCATGAGCACATACAGAAATCAAACTGGTGCAGAGAAAACATTAAAAGAGCAGCTTGATAAGTACGATTTTAGCATGGCCACAAATACAACTGTTGCTAATTGGCTGCTAACATTTAGCTCATTGTATGAGGACCATCAGATCCAGGTCACTTCATTCTGTGGGCGTCACTCTGACCGCAGCGTCCCTGTTGCGTATCACTGTTGTGCCCATGAAACCAATAACTCTGTGTAACCTCTAATGCTCTGTGAGAACTTCGGTTTATGTTTAAAACCACTGAGACACAGTAAACAAGAAAGCATAAACTATTTCTCTGTTGGTCCAAGATTCTAATCTTCCTCCAAGTGGTACAAACTGACACAACTGAGGTGTTTGTCTCTCTTACTTTCCACTCCATACCAGACGAAAGCAATTAAAAGCACTTCAGCTGCTTCTTTTTTTTTTTTTAAATGTGAGCATTTTAATAGAAAAACTATATCAATATTTTCAGATTTTTAAATCATTACAGAGATGGGTTAATCTTTAGAAACCTGTTAACATCATCTAGCTAATAATATAAATGCAAAAATGAGTGTTACCATTGAGAATAAAGGGAATTAAAGAAAAATGGGAGTAGGATAAAAGGGAATTGGAATTACAGTAAAAATGTGTGGGTGAAAGGTGATTTGAACATATTTCCATGAATATCTCCCAATAGTACTCCCTTGACAGGCTTCTAGAATCTAAAACAACAAACTACTTCAATCTACAAACTAGTTCAGGCAAGAAGAGGGTTTGTTTATAGACAATTTGTCTGAACTTAAGTGTCATAGTTTACCATGGTAAATAGAGATGAATATATGTCTGATTTAAATCGGTAAGTCGCGTTTATCCTTCAGGCTATTCAACGTCACATGATCTCGCGTTCCCGCCTTACATAAAAATACATAGTTTTCGCCTAAAAACGGTAATGTTACTGATCCTTCAGCAAAACTCATTCAGTTAGACATTAAACAAATTCATTCTGAAAATGTATTACACTTTGAATGTGATTCTATATCATTTTACAATATTCGAAAAACAGCAGAAATTATAATTGTAGTTAACTTAGAGGATATAGATAACTATAGAAAAAAAGTATGAATAAGTTTATTATTTTTTTTCTCCATGTTGACCAACGAGGAAGGTAATGATTGACACGACTTTGAACCAATCAAAAAGGGAGATGAGTTTGGGGGCGTAGAAACACACAGGTGCACCTGAGAAAAAACACGAGACCGTGCACTTTGCAAAAGACCACCGCAAAAGACAGGTATGATATGTCATATTCATTTGATTGAATCTATATATTAAAAAACAAATCGAATCAAAAGGCTGAAAATGCATTACGGACAAGGCTAAATAAAAGTAGTACAGTCATGTTTTTATCTATTTGTTAATTTATTCGTTTGTGTATTTATTTTTTCTCAAACGGATACTTAACGTTAAGTCTATCCGTTGTGGAAAAAAAAAGTCTGATGGAAGTGATAGCTAATACAGAAGATGTTGGTAATCTATGAACTTTTCATTTCTATTTTTCTCATATAGCCTAGACAGCCCCGCTTATATCATAAAACATGAGTGTAGCCTATCGAGGTTTATGGCGGTTTATGTGTACACTACAGTTGCTGTGGTTACATCCTATGAGTATGTTTCCAAGCCAACAGAAACTCGCTACATAAAATCGCTTTCTTGTTTGCACACGAGACGTCTTGAGGACCACCTCAGTGTATTTCTGCATTCTTAATCTCTTGCCAGACCAACCTGAAGCTGAAGGCGGCTTGAAGTGGATCCACAGAGACGTGCTGAGGTGCTAATGGCCGCAGATGCAGTGCAGGAGCTCAGGCAGCAGTGCCTCAAGAGAGGCGCGGCGGGAATCAAGGGTCTTGGAAGGCAAGAGAAATATCCCAGTCTATTAAAAAACAATCTACAGGTCTTTGTCTGTGAATATATGAGTCCGTGGTTTCAAGGAAAGACTGGGGTGATGAGGTGTAGCATTAGTAAAACGGTTGTTTTGATTCCTGCTTGAAGCTGATGATGAATTATCACCACTGTGCCCTTGAGCAGCATAATTAACCTTAGGTTACTCCAGAGGGACTGAACCAGGGATGGCATGAATCTCAGGAAAACCAAATCATACTTCTCCACAAAATCAATGCATATGTCCACCCAAAATCAAATAGAAAAAAATAAGAAACTATGCTGTACATAAAGAGATAACATACAAATGAAGTATGTTACTCATAAAATTTACTTTTGTCTCGTTTATTCTTTCCTAATTGTGATACTCAATAAAGTTTAGATTTTCATTTTTCTGTTGCAGTAAAAATACAGTGGTACAATGATGTGCATTTCAATCAACATCTATTAAAAATGCACAAAACTTTTTACAATACAACTTATGTGAAATATTATTTGTTTAGCATTGCGGTATCGTGAAAATTTAAAAAGATTGAAAGCTATGAAAACTGTAAAAATCGCATGGTAGCTTAATAGATCTTAAACAGTCTTTTTAAAGGAAAATCATTTCTATTATATGATCAATAATCGTCAAGTTAACTTGTTTTTCAGCTTTAACCAATCAAAAGAATCCAATTTTAAGTCCAGAGATTCAGCTAGGGGCAGATTGTTTTAACAATTAGTTGAAATGATATGTACAGACAATTTGGGGACATGGACATGTCTTATATTTTATAATAAATTTCATCTTTTAGTTTCATTCTTTTACTAAGATTTTTGGCGGAAAAAACATGGAAATATCAACAATGAGTTGGGGAAAATATAATAAAATTTATATAACTAAGAATATTTGTTTTTTTCAGGACGTTTGTTATTATGGATGATGATGGCAGTAAATCTCTAAGCTTGCAGGAGTTTGAGAAGGGACTGGAGAACTATGGCGTGTTTGTGGAGAAGGACAAAGCACGGCAGATCTTTGCCTTGATGGACAAGGATGGAAGCGGCACTATCAACTTTGATGAGTTTCTTGAGAAATTAAGGGTAAGAAAGTGTTTTGAGGATGCAAAAAAAGTTTTCATGTTAATTTCAATGCAACCTGCTTCTTTTGCTTCAGCCGCCCATGTCAAGCGCACGGAGACGGGTGATCGATCAGGCTTTTCAGAAGTTTGATAAGACAGGAGATGGCATTGTGACCATAGAGGATCTGCAGGGTGTCTACAACAGCAAACACCACCCCAAATTCAAGAGCGGAGAGTGGACAGAAGAACAAGTCTTCCGCTCCTTCCTGGAAAATTTTGACTCTCCGTATGACAAAGATGGAAAGGTAGCTCCAATTTTTCAGCATTTTCACTCTGATAAGGGTGTGCAGACTAGATTATATTACCATCATCATTATCCTTATATTTTAAAATTACACCTTTTAAAAGTTATTCATAATTTGATTTTCATTATTATTTGCAAAGTAAACAGCACTTTCTTAATTCCTTGTCAGTAATTCCATTTAAGTCCATTCACTATGTCAGTCCATTTTTGATGACCGTTTCTGACCTTCTTTTCGTTGTTTTGCTGTTGAACATTTAAGACTTGAGATGTAAATCAGCTCTTTGCATGTGAAATGAGCAATGATGCTTCACGTAACTCAAGTAGTCAAATATTTGCTTCGTTGTTCATAATGTTCAGCTAAAGCCTGTTAAAGATTTGAAAAGTTTTAAGTCGTTCTAATTTTATGAGGAAGTGAAGTTTCACTTTTTAGAAGGGTTTTTGTTCTGCCAGTTAACCATAAAAACAACTAAAGAAATAGGTCACCCAAAAATGAAAGTTCTGTCATTATTTACTCGCCCTCGAGTAGTAAAAAAAAATTTAGAACCAGGATATTTTGTGTCACTATTGACTTCGATAGTAGGAAAAAATACAATGGAAGTCAATGGTGACCCAAAACAGTCTGGTTACAAATTTGATTTAAAATCTTTCATTGTGTTTGGCAGAACAAAGAAATTCATATCAGTTTGGAACTACTTGAGGGATGAAAGAATTTTCATTTTTGGGTGAACTATTCCTTTAAATTTCAACCAGTGTTGCCAGATTGGGCAGTTTTCAATTTGTTTGTGTGGGTAAATGCAGTATTGGCTTTTGCGGGTGGACAAAATTTGGCCAGGTTTGGGGTCATTTTGGCGATTTTCAAACATATGAATTATATAGACTAATTGGTTAATTTATTACAAGCTCAAGTACAGCATCCAATCAGTCATCACAACGTTACTAAACACTGCAAAGACTACTGGTGCTGATGCTGACATCGCAGCCACTTACAGACTTGATGATTCAGGAATGACGGGTGTTTAGCGCGATAATGGATGTAGAACTGTATAGTGATCATGGATAAATAAGAATGGTATAGAGCGGAGATTTAACTCTCAAAATGTGAATTACATCTGTTGAGGGAGAGATGGCATGAAGACTCTTATCACTGCAACTTCAAAATCAGAGCACAGTTAAATAAAAATCTACTTTTCTCTTTTAAACTGTTCAGATTAGTATTGAAACCTGCTGGACTTGTTACGGTCGACTGTGTAAAATTTTTTAGAATGTTCAAAATAAACTTCAAAGACTTCCTAGTTCGGTGTGAAATTATAGAGTGAAAGGTAAGCACACTAAATTATTCTTTTTTTTGTCAGATTATCATGCAGTATGCATCAACGAATAGTCAGTGTTTTGACTGTCACGGTGTGTGCATGATCACTATATTGGACACTTTTTTTGCATTTAAATTCTGACTGTTGACATTGAAAATAACACCGTTTTTGTTTTTTTGATTGCCCTTTTGACAGTCTGCTGCTTGCATATTTTTTATATTTCTCTTTAATCTATTTTCTCCTATTTATCTAGCATGATTATATTATTTTGTCATCATAATTTTGTTTTATGGAGCTAAAAATGTCTCTTATGAAGCTTGATTTACATTCGATCGCATTATTTTTGATCGTCCATCCAATCTGGCAACACTAATTACAACCAATCAGAATCCATTCTGTTTTAAATAAGCGCAAGCAGACGACAAAACTGCAGCGAGGACAATAAAAGTAAAAAAAAAAAAAGTTTTCTTAAAAATTATATAAGAATATAGAAATTTACAGCACAACGATAATAACAGAAATAAGTGAAGATTTTTTTTTTCAGAAAGATTGTTTCGACATCCAAACAGAACGTGTCACTTTTGTACTGAACAGGCTTTTAGTCCTGCTGGAGACTCCATAACTCAGGAAGAGTTTGAAGGATTTGTATTAATTAACGCCAGTCAAAATGTGCTGTGCAGACGCAAATAAATGAGTGCTAAATTCCTGTTTGTTCCCATGTCAGGTGACGCTGGAGGAGTTTGTGAACTATTACAGCGGAGTCAGTGCTTCTGTCGACAGCGATGAGTATTTCATCACGATGATGAAGAATGCATGGAAGCTGTAGGCCAACCATCATCATCATCATCATCTCGTCCGACGCGCTCACAAGTCAGCTTCGACGCATTTGAATGATCTTTACACAATATTCCTTAAATGGTGTAGATTGCACAATATTTACTTGTTGAAATAGTGTCTAATTAAACATATTTGGCTCCACGTCCTGCTTTAATGTTCCACACACTGCTTGCTCGAAGACGAAATGAACGCATGTGAATCTTGACTGGGACGCGAGTAAACGGCGTGACACAGCTGTCAAAACCCAGGCTTGTAAGACATCAGCTTCAAAAGAGCTTTATTGAGCTCTCTGACAAACACTCCTCAATCACTTGATGAATCGCAGCAGCTGTTTATGCCGTTTATTAATTTGAGGCAGTTCTTGTGCTGTGGAGTCACACAGATGATTGCGAGCGCCACCTGGTGAACCAGAATAACCAAGTCTGAAGGTTCGGAGAGTAAGGGTTTTCCTAATACGTTTATTCATCAAGGACGCAATAAGTTGATCAAAAGTGACAGTAAAGGCGTTATGTTACTAAATGTTTCTATTTCAAATAAATGCTGTTCTTTTGAACTTTCTTTCTAAAGAATCATGAAAAATAAAACTTATGAGTTTTCACAAAAATATGAAGCAGCACAACTGTTTTTAACATTGATAATGTTTGAGCAGCAAATCAGCATAGAATGATTTCTGAAGGATCATGGGACACCGAAGCCTGGAGTAATGCTGAAAATTCAGCTTTGCATCACAGGAATAAATTACTTTGTAAAATATACTCAAGTGGAGGAGTGTTATTATAAATTCTAATATATTTTCACAGTTTTTACTGTATTTTCGTCAAATAAATGCAGCACTGGTGAGACTAAAAGCAGATTCATCCACATTGAACAAAGAAAAAAAAAAACATTTCTTGCGAGAAACTGAAGTAGAGGCCCATATTTTGACATAAGACAAAATTTTATTTCAAATGTTTCATCTTTTTTTAACTTTGATATTACTATTTATTTTGTAAAGGAGCTCGGAGACATGGTGTGCTAGTAAGTGATAATATACGCATAGAAATTTACAGAACATTCAAGGGTACAAGTTTTTTTGTCCTTTTTTTTTTATCCCGTGTCTAAACGCACTCAAATTTCCAACACAGAAGAAAATCATTTCTGACAGATCGTCTCCAAACGACATGAAAATGGATAAAAAGTTAATATAGTAAATCATTATATATATAAAAAAAAAATACAAACCCTCAGAATATGGAAAATAAAAACAAATACCGAGATGCTGCTTTAAATGTTAACCTCAACTGATCAACTAAAAAAAAAAAATTCAACATTATATGCCCCTAAATGAAGCAACACAACTCAGTTTGATGTTTGAAGAGACGTTGGGTGAAGATATTTTTCTCTGTTACAGGGGGCGGATCTAGAAACAGATTTACTACAACCAGGTCAGTGTGCCCGATAAGTCCTTTATTGTTAACACCAATGAGAAATCTAACTATCATCTTAGCAGACTAGTAAGAGTGTCAGCTTGTCCTAGAAAGTGAGTATATCCAGGAGACGCTCGGTGAAGCTGGCAGAAATCAGCTGGGAAAAATGGAACAACTATACGGAACACAGCAGAGGTCAGGTGACCGTGGAGCTTCCGGCCAGCTGACTGGCCGATAAGCGCGATGATGCGCCCAGATCACGGTATAGCCGAGAGCGAATGAAAAGAGAGATAGACAGAGAGAGAATGAGTAAAAAACGGTCCCACGGTAGAAACTGTAGTCTTGATGAGCCACGTCTTAAACGGAGAGAGAAACACCCTCACGCTCATCAATATGATGAGCGACCAAGTCCGAAGCCATACATGGAAAAGTCTCCTTTTTTTTTAATCCTTTTTTGTTGTCTTTTTAATTTGTTTATTTGCAGTCCAAGAGGAAAAAAACAACAACTAAAAACAAACAAAATGATAAAAAAACAAAAACAACTCCAGATTTACAATAGATGTTGGAGGGGAAAATGAACTACAGAGGTTTGGGTAAGAGAGACTCTGCTCCAGGGGGTCCACGGATCCCGCCCAAAGAGGGCCTTGCCGGTCTGGGCTGTCCGCAGAGATGCCTGCGCTAAAAACCCCGGTGGGCAGCTGGGGGTCGGGTGGAGGGTTCGGGATGCTATGTGCTCTCGGAGGCTGGGGTCTCGCTGCTCTCACAGTTACCTGTGACAAGAAAACAAGTCTATGTTAACTCAGAAAATATACTAGAAAACGCCACAGTCATACCTTCAGTTAGTGGTCAATTATTAGCAGTGTTTTAAAATATTCATCATTCTTGTTTCTAACACTGCATTGAAGAATATGGAACTGTTCTCTGTCTCTATATAAGTTGGGCTTTCTGTATCACCCCACACACACACACACACACAAACGTACCACACCGTACACACAAGTGATCACACTTCTGCTTTCAAAAGTATTTGTCAATATTTAGAAGGAAAAAAGATGCAAAGATTTCTGTGTTTAATGTTTTGTTTATTATCATATTATCATACATTTTGTTTATATTGAATAAACGTGAGTCACTGCACGTTTGGAAATGGAAACCCGGTGTTAATAGTACTGTATTTCTCAAGGAAACGAACAGCCTTTTTCAATTCACCTTTGCATATAATTTCTGATAAAACAAAGCTTGTGAGCTGAGCACTGCTTTGTGTACAGTGTTACCAGGGAAACCTAATCTCTACCACGACAACAGCGCCTCCTGCTGGCAGAGAGTGAATTTGCATATATGCCACCATAAATAAGGTGCAAGCGCTGGGAAAAGCTAGAGATGATGATTTAGATTTATACTTTCAGGCGCTTATTTCTTACTGTCCCTGACAGAAATATTCCTGTATCAGAATTCCTCTGCTGGTTGACTGATGTGAAACAACGTACCGCTGGCAGTAGAGTTCCCTGTGCCGCCGCCGCCGCTGTTGTTGTTGTTAGCGGGTTGGTCATCGTCGCTGTCATCCTCATTTGACTGCGGGATCTCTGGTTCAGCCGGGACGGGTGTGCTCTCGGCCTCCGGCTCCACGCGACTCCGCAGGGCCAGGATCCGGTGATGCAGTGCCGCGGCCAGCTGACCCGCATCTTTAGAGCTCGCCTGAAGAGAAGCAATGCTTTTACACCATGATACAAAACTACCCTAACATGATCACTGATGACTGATAGAAAAACTTTATACTGTATTGTATATTTACATGTTATGACTTAAAATATGTGAACGCAAAACAATCAGGGAATTTTTTATGTTCACATATTAAACAGATGAGCATCAACGTTTTAATGGAAAAAGGAGTTTCAAAATGTCCTCATCTGTGCTGAAATGCCAGCTAAATGCAGCTAGTTGTGCAGCACAAGAGAGATCAAAATGACGGGGACGTAAAAAGCGAAAAGCACAACAGCAGTGGCTATTATTTTGTACACAGCTTGAACAAACTTTAACAGGTAATGCTGTCAGATGTGTGGATACAAGCAAAATTGTTTATAATTATTACTATTATGGCTTGTTATCAAGATCTTAAGCTGTGTTCTGGTATGTGCTTCATATTAGCCTGTTTGCAGTGCACTCGTCGTCCAGTAATCACAATAAGCTTTGAGCTTTGTTAAAATAATTTAATTAATAAACACAGATTTGGTGCTCTTTACTGCATCTTAAGAGCCATAATACTTACTGAGCTTACTGAAATGTAACGTTAGCTATACATTCTGGGGCACATAAAAAAAATTATTATTGTTTTTTTCTTATAGGAGCCAATAGCTTCTTGCAGGATTTTTTTGTCTGGAGTCCAGAATTCTATATTATATTTGATTTATTTATTACATTTTATCTAAGTATTATTCTATATTATTTTCACTGGCACCTAATTTTCTGTGAGCAGTCAAACCTTATACCAGGAGTTGTGTGCATTGGCATTTACTTTTGTTTCTGTTAAACAATGCACTTCTTCATCCTACCGATATGAGGAAGACCTTGACGCCCTGGTCCTCAGTGTCCATGGCTGTGATACGAACGCTCTTCTCACTGGCTTTATCCACCTGCATCTGCGGCCAGAGCTTCGTGTTGAGAATCAAGCGCAGACTGCCCTGCGTGCGCATCACTAAGAGACAGACGCAGACGCATGAGGAACGTCGAGACAGTTCAGTGGCTCTAAAGAAACCAGACACTCGCGCAGCTCTTACCTAATCTGGACTGTAACGAGCCATCATCGGTGGACGCCATGTCGTTAAGTCTGAGCAGACCGCGGCCTCGTTCCACCCACGACTGAACTGGCTTATCAAACACAAACAACTTGCACTGCATCTGTGAAGAGACGCAAACAAATCAGCTCATTATCAGCACATCAAAGTTTCACGGAGAAGAAAAACATATATTTTTTTATTTATTAAAAATAATGTTTGGGGTCGGTACAACTTCAGCTCTATAAAACGCATGTGTAGCCTGCTGGTAATTACCACAAAAAATTATTCAGACTGCTCTCTGCTTACACTGATGCACTTACAATAGACACTGGAACACAGGAAAATTAAATGCACCGTTTGAAAAGCACAAGCTGAAGTAATAAAAGAATATTACGTACAAATAAAGTACTTCCAGATAAGCATGACTCCTAAATCCCTCCCATGCTTTACATATAAAAAAGGAAGTTTATGACAAGAGGAAGTTTACAGTAAGAAAGTAAAAAGGTAAGGATTAAAACAATTATTATTGTATAAATGCACTTTATAATACATATTTTGTTAAAACTTGTGCATTATTTATAGCATTTATGGACGTATATATATATATGAGATGTATATATTAACATGAGACTAGAGAGGGAAAAAAAAAAAAGCAAAAAGTTTGGAATAATTTTGTTTTTGTTTGTTTTAAAAAGAATTTTCTTCTGTTCAGCAAGAGTTACTTAATTCTGGGTTCTGTGTGAATATAGTGTAACATGTAAATTACTGTTGTGACCAAAGCTTAATCATTCATTTTAGTCTTCATCATTCCAATAAGATTTACATGATTATCATTTATATGAATATGATTTCCTGTTAAAAAAACATTTTCTTTGTGAGTGATGAATTCTGATCACTTTCGGAGTGAGATTTCAAAACACTTTGTTTGGAACCCAGAACATTCTTTCAACTGTGGACTATAAGCCAATATATTTTTCTGTGTTGACTGACGTGGTCTCACCTGTAAAACATTGCTCTCTGACTCCTCTCCCGTACGGACCTCTACTTTCTCCAGAATGCACTTCTTGGCAGTGGCTTTGGTGTACGCAGCTGCCGACTCTTCCAAAGACTCTGTTACACTGTGATCTGACACACACAGAGAGAAAAGCATCATTTTAACAGCTCATGATGAACTAATTGCAGCATATAATCAAAATATTAACTGTGGCATTACAACACTGATATATAATCCTAGAGCAAAATTAACATTCAAACAATCAAAGTGTGATTCTGGCATGACCTATCAAAATATCAAGCATCCATTTTCACGGACAACATGATGTCAAACAGAAGAACACATAAAAAAAATCAGAACAAAACACCAATAAAATAAATACCTCAATCTATTCTTTCACTCACTGTAATTAAATAAATTAATTAAATATTAATACTTAAATTGAATTCTTATATTTTTTTTATTCATTATTTTTTTTATTTACTACTTAAATGAATCTGCATTTTTTAAAGAAATGTTTAACTTTTTAACTGAATTGTATTTTTTTTTTGTATTTTTCATTTATTGAAATTTTTGTTAAATTAAAATAAGTATATAAATAAAGTACAAAACACAATACATATAGTTTTTTTAAACAAGTATAAACAGATGCATACGTATACATTTAGCAGACGCTTTTATCCAAAGCCACTTGCATTTCATTTAAGTTTTTTTTTTTTAAATATTGCTTTTCCTTGGAATTTAACCTATGATTTTGAGATACACACACACACACACACACATATTTATATATAGTGTGTGTGTGAGAGAGAGATTGAGTCGTGGACCTACTTTTCTCAGGTGTGGCTTCTTGTGACGACGGCTCAGACACTGGAGCCGAACTGTCTTTACTGGCCTCGACTGGTGCCTCACCTCCTTTTGGGGGGCTCTGAAAGAGTTTTCACACAAAACTCTCTTTATACACCCTTTTTACTATAGTCTGCTGCAATACTTTAAGAAATAGCACACACAAAATAAATAGTCTGTTCTTTTCCATCAACGAGGCACAACAGAATTGTTCAGAGTCAATTCCTACTTTAACTGCATTGGAAGGGCAGCTTGGATTTTCTCTTTTTCAGGTAAATTATTCCTTCATGTGCTACATTTAAAACAAAGCACAAAATGGGAGAAAAGAAAATGCATTGGTTGTCATCCTATGCACTCACCAGAACTCTCTCAGACATGTTCTGGCCAAAAACAAACTTGGAGCCTTTATCTGAGCTGTTGGTGGCATTGTTGGAGCTGCAAAAGCAAACAGAAGCAGATTTACAGGATGTAGAAGCCATGCCAAAGAGAGCCAACAGATTTGCATGGCTCTACTGAACTGTTACCTAGCGCTGCCCATGTACTGTAAGAAGTAATTGGTGCTGCCAGAATCTTGTGTGGAGTCTTTTGAGTCACTGGATGTGCTGTTTTCTTCCAACTGTTCCAGAAAAAAAACACAGTAAGAGAATCAGAGAATAAACACATACCTCGGGAACTTCCATTGTGCCAATTTGTTGCTTTGAATAAAGAATGAGACAAATGCAGCATTGAGTCAGCGCTGACCTTCGCTCGTTCTTTGATATTCTGCCCGAACACAAACGATGAGTCCACCGCACCATCCTTCTTCTGACTGCTGTCGTCTTTCTGTCCACCTCCATTTTCTTCCCCTTCTGTCTCCCGCTTCTGCAAAGGAAGAAATCCAAATTAAAGCCTCGTAGTAACAAGTATGGAGTATTAATGTTGAACACATCAGGCTTTTGTGGCTCATACAGTATGATAGTTTATGCCCATTTTATGAAGATTCATTTGAGACCTTTTCAAAAGCAATAGAAGGAAATGCAAGGAAAAATCTAAATATCTTTGAATATGGTCATGTCTTGGATTATCAACTCCAATCCAATATATCCCCTTTCTTTTTTTAGAATCAAATTAATGAATAAAACTATGGCCTGAATATCTATGCTAAAACATGAAAATAACTGAAAGCTGAATTGCCAAAAAATAAATAAATCATCCTAGGTGTGTATGACTTTCTCACAGTACTGCGATGTAAAAGGTGTCACCTGCTGGCTAGAGCGCAGAGTTCTGGCTTCTTAGCTGACCCCTGACTCGACGTATAATGCAACTTACACCATTACGACATATAATGCATACTTGCGGATATATCTGGTTTATGGAGCTTCAAAATAATGACCACGGATGGCTTCAGGGTGAGTTAAATATGGGAACATTTTTATTTTTGGGTGAACCATTTCATTAAATTAAGATACATTTACGATATGAAGTCTTGTTTTATGATCAATCAATTAATGAAAATGAAGATTATAATAAATTATATCAAACTAAAGGGTTCTATTAAAAACTATTAGGGTTCACATTCCTCAATTCTATTCAATACAAACAAATCACTGATTTCATTTTGCCTGTGTTGAGTAATTGGCTAAATCCCGGAAGCAATAAAGAATAATGCAATTGTGGAGGTCTAATTATCTGTAATTTATTAATTTAAGACTTTCTTCTCTCTCTCTCTCAATTATTGACATTTTAAGCCTTCATTTCTGGAACAGAAACCCTCTGTGATGGAGCAGGAGATGGAGAAGAAGAAAACACTTTGATTCAGGAGCCCAAACCAAGCAAAAATATTACATCTGGTGGAGATGCGGAGATTTATTTGGTCCAAAAGTGAGGGAATTCTAATGCTTGTCATGTAGATCAATAAAAGGAGACATTTTTTTTCTGTCATTCTGTGTTTCCCAATAATGTCTTAGAAAGATAATGTTTGAGATTACACAGTGATTTATATACTTGGGATAAATGGGATTCAAATATTTATAAAATCTCATTGTGAACATCAATGAAAAAGTCACTGTTCAGCACAATTACTGTAAAACGATTAACTCTAGCATGAAGCTGCATTAATGCTGGAACTAGATCAGACGGTCTGTAATTTCCTTCAGACATGAGCATTACTCATCAGTTATGAATTACTAAGCCTTCAGGTCATCTCATACATGAGCAATGATAACAGGTGATGCTGATATTTACAAGATGCTCTAAACAGGATGTAATTAGTTGTGGTTTATTTCTCAATCGTTTCCATCTCAGATGTTTGTGTCGTATGTCCTCACCGGTGATTTGTCTGAGCTCTCTGTGTTGTTCAGGAAAACGGATCGGCTCTCTGATGATGAATCTCCAAACTTCCCCACTCCATTTGTTCCACAGCTGGAGTCTGCGAGCGAAAACACTGGCATAAACTAACAGCATCACACCATCAACACACGTTTGCAGCTTGGGATAATATGGCATGAACACAGTAATATTACTCTATACACTCACTCTCTCTTACTCCACACACACTTTTTATATTTGTATATACACATATACACACACATTTACATATATATAATACACATACATATATGTATGGCATGTTTTAATATCAGACAGTGCAAGTTCCCTTCATTTAAAACAGTTCAGATTCACATTTTAGTCTGTTTAACTGTTTCAAATAAGTATTTGATCACTTGAGTCAAAACATGTTTTAATATTTGGTACAGAATCCTTTGTTAACAATTCTAGAGGTCAAAAAGTTCCTGTAGTTCTTCACTAGGTTTGCACACACTCCTCCATACAAATCTTCTCTAGATCTGTTGATAAGTTTCAGCTCCCTCCAAAGTTTTTCAATTGGATTTAGGTCTGGAGACTGGCTAGGCCACTCCAGAACCTTGACATGCTTCTTACGGAGCCACTGCTTGGTTTTCCTGCCTTGTGCTTTGCATCATTGTCATGCTGGACGACCCATCTTTAATGCTCTGACTGAGGGAAGGAGGTTTTTGCCCAATATGTCCCAATACATGGCCCCATTTTTCTTTTTAGATTGTGTCTCTCACAGTGGAAATGCACCTAAGCTGTAAACTGTAGACACCTCCATTATTTCTAAGTAAGAGAACTTGCAAAATCACAGGGTGATCAAATACTTATTGATGAATTATCACATTCAAAATAAAAAGTAATTAGGCATATAAAAAAACATGTACAGTATATATTTAGAAAATATTTATGCATGTTCTTATTAGGGCTGCAGCTATCGAATATTTTAGTATTCGAGTATTCTACTGAAAATTCCATCGATTAATCGAGTAATTGGATAAAACATATTTTTGCTTAATTAAAGAGCAATACTAAATATGCAAGAGAAAATAAGACAGGTGTCTTAAAATTG
>JAUCNO010000663.1:2596880-2620469 GCA_032353835.1 Enteromius viviparus | reverse complement strand
TATTTTATTTTATTTTATTTTATTTTATTTTATTTTATTTTATTTTATTTTATTTTATTTTATTTTATTTTTAATCAACCAATCACTTATTTATATAATATTTCAATTCAATTCCATTCAGTTTAAACTAAAATAAAACAAATGGTATAAAAATTAAGCGTGGTTTAGGTTTCCAAACTTGGTTCCACTGTAACTGAGTTTTCATGATCCTGAAAGTCTTTTAAAGAAATAAAAACAAGACAAACTCAGTTTATATTTTATTTTATTGAACTTTAGGAATCAAATCAAATGCAGTGACATTCAGACATTTTTAAGTGTGGTTTAAGTTTCCAAACACTCTTTGGAGCCACTGTAAATGAGCATTCATTGTCGTGGAAGTCTTTTAAAGAAAAAAAAAAAAAAACAAACAAGACTTTATAACCTGTTATTTCATGACCTGAGTTCAAAGACCACGTCTGAATTTACGTATAAACGGCACTCTGTGAATACAATGAGCGGTTAAACCTTGCTTTCACAGTATTTGTTTTGTTTCTACATAAACTCGGCGCTGGGTTGAGTCATTTCATCACCTTGTCATTAGGGAATGCGGTTACATTTCCCACAGCCAAATATTTGGAATTATATGTCATATTTTTTACTGTCCCTCTGCCTGCTTTCCACAGAATATGGCCCCTTTGAGCCGGGGATCCTCGACAGAGTCATCCTTCAAGAAGTCCACCAAGAGGAAGGCCCCTCCACCCCCCACCTTGAGTAGCACAGCCCCTCCTGATGAAAACACACAGGACAGAGGCATGACAGGTCAGTCTGAAGACAACAGACACTTCCAAAGAGCACGCTCATGTTCACTATCAAGGGTTAACAAAATAGTGGTAGCTTAAATACACTATCAATTATGTTACTTCATGTAAAATAAATTGATCAGTTGCTCAGTAGTGCCAAGAAAGTATATGTTCGAATCAGGACTGTTAAATGATTAATCACATACGAAATAAAAGTTTTTAAGTGTATACTGTACATATTTACTGTATCATATGTATATATATATATAAATACAAACACATGCATGTACAGTATTTATCTAAGACAACTGTGTATATTTTACATTTATTTACATTTATTCATTTAGCAGACGCTTTTATCCAAAGCGACGTACAAGTGGGGAAACAGCAAGCAATTAGTCTGATTGATCTGGGTAGCAAATGGTAAGTAAGTTACCTTTCTTGTAGAATTGTGCTTCAAATAAAGAACTTTATTTGACCATATTGTTAGTTAATCATTTACAAGTCAATATTGCCTATATGGACAGCGATTAAAAAGCCCCAAAACAAATAAATAAATAACTTGTAAAACTGCGGTGTTAAATGTGATGCGGTTAAACATTTGGGTGCACCTAACTTTTGTGCTGGTGCACCTAAGAAAAAAAGTTACGCGCACCAGTGCAACCAGCACAAAAAGTTAGTCTAGAGCCCTGCTTGGTAATTTCCACAGTGCAGGTAGTTTATAATTTTAGAGAATGGTTTTCTCTATTTTCAGGTATACAACAGGCAAACACAACAAGGTGTCTTCAGCCCTTGATACCAAATACCAGTTCTTGTGAGGAAAAAAAAACTGAAATTGTTGCAAGTTCAGCAAAGTAAGAAAACAGAGCAGGAGTTCATCAAGCAACCATTGAACAGGTAGGTTTGCTAAAATACTTCCATACAAAAATGTTATTTTTATGTAAGCATGCTTAATGTATATTTATTTATTTTGTAGATGGAGGATTTATCTCTATAAGACTTGCATCAAAAGGGGTCAAGGTCATTTGGGTTAAATGTCACAGAGTCTGGCGGCACAAACAGTGATCAGCCAGTGCCAATGAAAAGAGCAGAGGGGGTGGATATTGTTACAGAGTTGGATGAAGAAAGCAAATCTAAGCTGATTTGTCACACAAAGGTATCAAATCACTGATTTGCTTGGTTTAGTTTTTCTTGACCACTTGCCACCCTCTCTATTAGGGTTCTTTAATTATAATGACATGAGTTTACAATGTCTTATCTTTCTTTTCAAAGCCTGTATTACTTTGTGACAGGTGCAAGGGAAGTCAAATATAACAGACTCATTTTTTTAATCCAAGATTATTTTCTCCTTGTTTAGTAATTATACACACCCAAACCTGTGCTGTTTGCAAAGGGACATGTCTGAGATGCAGAGTCTGGGATGGAAGTGGAGGAGGACTGTGCAATAGACGATGTGAACACAGCTCTACACTTCATCTTTAACACTGATGCTTCAAATCTGAGAGACAACCTGATATTCAACTGTTTAATGTATCATGATGCCAAAACTGTGCCACCCACAATGGCCTTATTGTTATTTATATAAAATTTTATTATGATAATCTTTTGTGTACGTATAGAAATGCATTATGTTGATTTATGTTTGTTTGTAATAAATATGATTTATAATAAATTATGAATTAAACAGTTTATGAATAATCTTTCTATAAAGGGGAAAATGGTTTAGTAACATAAAATAATAACAATAACAATATTATTGCTATTTTGCAGTGGTGGACAGTAACTAAGTAGTTGTAATTCGTTACTGTACTTAATTTCTTAAGTATCTGTACTTTATAGGAGTAGTTTTATTTTTAGCAACTTTTACTTCACTATATTCCTAAGCAAAGGATCGTACTTCTCACTTCACTACATTTCATAAAACATACCATTACTCATATATCACGTGCTCCGAGCGAGATGCAGACGAGACGCATACAAACTGATTCTTTTTAATGAACCTGTTCAATCGGTTCGCAAATCTCACCAAACGATTCATTCTTGAGTTGGAAAGATCCGATTGGAGCAGTTCTTGATTCGACAGCTCACTGATTCAAACGATCCGTTTAGAACCGAACAACTGGCGCACGCGACTGATGATGCATGAAGTTACTAACATTAACTGAAAATCATATTTAGGTACAAATTGTCAGTTTATTACACAGCAATAAAGGGCGATCCATTAAGTCCACTGAAAGGATTGCAGACACATCAACATCAGTGTCTTCAGGTCAAAAAAACGTTCATATTCCCTGCTGCTGTAATGTTCCCAGTTTTATTAAAATGCTAATGTTATGCCTTTAGCCCTATGATTGTTTTTATATTTTTAATCAACGGTCTATATTTTTATATTGTTTGGATCAACTAACCAAGTAGACAGATAAAACTGTTAATTCATAAACATACTGAAAGTAAGTAGGTCTAAATATTGTTATCTGATGCTGATTGTTTAGCTAACAAGCTTGCTGGTGCTACGTTTTTGTCATTTTTAGATAATTTTTAGATAATGTCCAAAAATTTTTCCTTCACATGTCTATCCTAACTTATTCTCATGTCATATATAACGTTCTGTGACGTTCGCAAAACAATAGCCTAAGCTTCAAAACACTTTTTTCCTACTGGTGAAAATTAAGCGGTAAAATCGGTTTTCTCTCAGGTACATTGCAGTGTAAGCTTCACAGTGAACATTACTACAACACGCTCGTCAATAATCTCAGTAATATTACAAAAAAAAATGTGATGTATAAAATTAAGTAGACTGTATAAAATTGCTAAATAAAGTTTTCAGTACTTTTTTACTTTAGTACATAAGTACTTTCAATCGAATAAAATTGAAAAAGGAGAACTTTTACTTTTACTGGAGTAATATTTTATTGTATGTATCTGTACTTTCACTCAAGTGCTTGATTTGTGTACTTCGTCCACCTCTGCTTTCTAGACAAAAGATAAATAAAGAACCCTTGAGGGTCATTAATGCACCTTTAAGTTAAGGTTCCAATTAGAACCTTTTCAAAAAGGTAAAAAAAAAAACCTTTAAGGTTCCCCCACAGTTGCAATCATCAGGAACCTCCTTTTTGAACCTTTTCTTCTAAGAGTGTACATATGTAAATAAACATTGTTCTCCCAATTAGAGTCTTGGCAAATGTTGCCAAGGTTTGAGAATTTATTAATGAAATGTCCCTTGAAGAATGAGAGTGAGCAAACCTTTTGTGCTTTGTCCTTCTGAAACACGAACACTGGAGGAGCTATGGCAGGCTTCTCTATTAGAAAGAAAAACAGAAAGAAAATTAGCAAGGAACATGGTTTAAATAGATACGACCCCTGTATGCCTCTCCAAAATCCTACATTAAGCTGGTGTTTCAACTCAAATTTTAATTTAACTAAGCAAGAAAACAGTTAAGCTACAATGTACTAATGTTACTTGTCCAATCGATCCAAGTTTCCGCCTACATTACACACAAATATCCAAAGTCATAAGATAATCATTCACAAAATAGGTCATTTCCTAAAATGGTTTATTTGCGGATAGAGCATGACGCAAACTGACCAAAGGCATCCAAAGCAAATGCTCAACGCCATATCTTGGTTTAACGTTAAAGGAATAGTTCACACAAAAATAAAGAAATCTGTCTTCATTTACTCACCCTCGAGTAGCTCCACACCTGTAAGAAATTCTTTGTTCTGATGAACATAAATGAAGATATTTTGAAGAAAGTTTGTAACCAGGCTGTTTTGGTCACCATTGACTTCCACAGTATTTTTTTTTTCTAATATGGAAGTCTGGTTACAAACTTTCTTTAAAATATCCTCCTTCGTGTTCGTCAGAACAAAGAAACTCATACAGGTTTGAAACTCAAGGGTGAGTAAATGATGACAGCATTTTCATTTCTGGGTGAACTATTCCTCTAAAGGCAAACATTTCCTGACAGCTTTGCCTGTAGAAACTAAAGCAAAGAAATGACATGCAAAACATTGTAAGAAGTAACAATTTTTTAAGAGGAATTATTAATGCACTGTAATTGTTCTATTTAAAAATTTAAGTCAATTTTTTTCAGTGTTGATAAAGGGGGTTTAAAACATTTCTGTCATGCATAAAAAAAAAAAAAATTTAAAAAAACTTGCAGCAAGTTAATAAGATTTAATTTAATGCTACAGTAAATATTCAATCACAAAAGAACCAAATAAAAGGAAAACAATCTGTTATACAGGGGAAACCACAATTAGATGTAAAAAAGGTGTGCATTAAGCAATTTTGAAGCGTCACAAAAGCTATCAGATGCTGAAATATTGAAATAATGTCATATGAGCAACTAGCAATTACGATGTAGAGATTCCCAAAGAATGCATGAACTAATACAAGTGGAAATAATCAATGCATGCTGCTTTGTATGAAAGCATCTCTCAAATGCATAAATACATTATTAATGTTATCCATTGCATTGAAACCTGAAAGCCTGTAACCTGTAGTATGCCCTTGGCATCACAAGCCTCTGGTAATCTGATCAAGCGGGGTTAGTAATCAGTCCCTGCAAGCCAAACAGTGTTGTCAAAGAAGTCATCTTATTTCTTATCTCACTTTAAGTCAACCAATAAAAACTTGCTCCATTAAAACGCTTTAAAATGATCGTCATGCTTCGTAAATAAACAAAGGCACATGATCTGGCTGACACGTCTGGTATTTTTAGCTGCAGGACTCTTGACAGCAACAAAACTGGAGGCTAATAAAACATCATTCACAAGGACAAGCACAAAGCCCGTTTAAGATGATTTGCAAACCACCAAAGAGTGCAATAGCACACGTGCATCTGTAAACAGCTGCTTTTCCCAAAAC
Organism: Enteromius viviparus; assembly: GCA_032353835.1. NCBI lineage: Eukaryota > Metazoa > Chordata > Actinopteri > Cypriniformes > Cyprinidae > Enteromius > Enteromius viviparus. Next base: position 2,614,820 of record JAUCNO010000663.1, on the reverse strand, counting down.
AAATCACATATTCATCTGGGTGGCTCATTCAACACTGTAAACCCCTGCAAATCACGGTAATTAGGTCAAAGGGTGAGGCATCCACCGATGGGTGATCTCACCACTCAAGGCTGCTGTATTGGAGGACGTTAGACCCCTAAAGGGGGGAAAATCATGTGTGCATGGGGTTGCATTTCACCCCGGGCCAGGAGGAGGGTGGGCGGGCCTGCTGTAGCACAGGCAGCGGAGCCGGGTAACACCACAAGCCGCGTGAGCGGCACCGACAGCCGGCTTGCCCGGGGACGAAGCACCGCCACATGCTCCGGACTCCTTTTTTCAACCACAAATCGATACATTTATTGTAATAACGTCAAAAAAAGATCGTGCATCCAAATCAGATCGAAACCAACCACGAGTTGAGAAACTCGCTACCCCACCCACCATCTGCTTTCGTTCCGTTTCTGTAACGTTATGCGTTTATTTTTTAAGCACTGGACTGTCTCAATAAATAGGAATAAATAATTAAATATTACTTCACAAACGGCACATATCACTGATCCTGACACGCTAAAGACACGCGACTAAGCCCATAAGCCACGATGAGTATAAAATTGCACATTGTGAGAAAAAGATATCTTTATAGCATTAATGTAGATGCATAATAAAGAAGAACGAATACATTTCTGCCACAAAACTGAATTGCCTGCTAAAGATTCATATGTTAATCCTTGATGCAATAGCATGTTCATAAAAAAGCGCCATTATTGAATCCCTTGTTGTTATGTGTGAACTGCATTATTATTTTACAGCGTGCGCGCGGATGTGTTGCACGCGAGCGCATCGGGGGAAAGCGCGTGTGTTTCCACCCGCCTAAAAATCAAAAAAAAGAAACACACCGAGAGGTTAGTCCGTTAGCTGCACAACACACTCACATACACACACGGTCTGTCAGTGCGCTGCTTAGCCCGCGAAGCTAACATACTCATCGGCTAACTTGAGCTAAACATCCACACACAGTCCCGCTCGGAGCAGCGAGAGCGCGCAGACCGGGTCACAAACACGCGTGGCACTCTCACCGACGCTATTGTGGCGCGTACGGCTCATGGTGGCGGTTTATTTGCTTTATTTTACTCGTTTTGCGGATTCACACGGTTGCCTACCTTCGTTCGCCAAGTCCGCCATTTTACTTCTCCGTGCACACCCACAATGCACCGCGGCACTAGTGCGCTTTATTTCACAGAGCAGCTGCACTTGAAATTTACATTTGAATGTCATTTTTACACGAATCTTTACCATTTTACGTATCAGTAATATATATATATATATATATATATATATATAAATGTAAAGTTTTACCTAATATTATAAAGTAAATAATTGTAATATTATAACTTATAATCACACAGTATTATAAAATATTATCCAGTATGCCCTGTTGCTTTTACAAACAATATTAATTAATATTATAAAAAAAAACGATTAACATATTACATTGCGTAAACATCGCTATTAAAATATCTATTAGCTGATTTGTATGATTTTCATTTCTACATCCACTAACGATATAAAGTTAACAATGCCTAAATATTAATGTAATAGGTATCACAATTATTTTATTATTTCAAAATTTCTTGCCTAACATTAATTAAATAACGATAATAAAAACATCGTCTAAGTTTAATTAAGCTTATGATTACTTATTTTATTAATATATTACTGACCACTATTATTTCTGTTGTTCTATTTTGTTGCATAATTTTGATTCCATTTTTATTTATATATTTTTTTCTTCTTCTAATTTTGTTAATTGAATATTTTATTTAATGTATGCATATAATTAACGAAATAATGAACAGGTCTAATTTAAATAATTTATATATTACTGGAAACTATTAGGTTATTTCTATCTAATTTTTTATTCCTATTAGTTTTGTAGTATTAAAATATAACCACTAGATGGCCAAGTTTGTCAAGGCTGTATATGAACTCTAGACGGATTTGATGTTTGGCCTGAACTCCACTTTGATCTTTTACCAAAAATTTTTTTAAATGGGTCTACATTTTTCCTTTATTTTATTTATTTTTAAAATTAATTAATATTTAATTTGATTGTTGTGTAGCCAAACTGATTATTTTAAACTCTTTGATGCGTTTTCTTTGACATAATAAATTAAAGATTATGTTGCAGGATTAGTCCCGAAAGTAAGATAAAACAGAAAGCTCTGATTTACAACAATTGTGATCATTTGACTGTTCTTCATAATGATGTTCTCCCCGTGTTGCACCTGAACCCTGACCCCACCACCTTTGGATGAAGTCTATCAAATGTTGAACAACTGTGCTTGATAGATAAACGAGAAGAAAATGTTCTCAAGTGGGATCCTTGGTTTACAGAGCCCTTGGGCTAAACCCATGTAACCACTTGCAACAAGGAGACCTCCTGACAGACATGAAGATTAAGACAAATGTCAGTGATTATTTAGCCAAAAATAAATAAATGAAGTCATAATCACTTGATGAGAGAATAGGTACATTAAAGGGCATCATATGTATAAACAGGTTATTCTCATTGTAAGGCAACTATTTATAGAGAGTTTAAAGTAGGGATTAGTTTATTTGACCATTATATCACGTTCTGTGTAATTGCATGAGTCAGTGGCACTGTTATGATGTCTAGATGAATTGTCAGTGAACAAATATTAATTTCCCACAGGTTCATTTGGGCTTCAAGTTAAACAAATGCTGGCTGATTCAAGCATTCATCTGCAATTCCCAGTGTCTTGTTGACACACTTCAACTTTTATTTTGAGCATGAAGCAGTATCTATATCAGACTTGAGATATTCAGAATGTACAATCCTCATTTCATTTCACATCTATAGCCCTGTTTTTAGGATCATAAACAGTGCCATCACAGATAATTCAAGATTAGATTTGACGTACTGGCAAACATAAAAGGATGCTTAATGGCTAATAAACACGTGGCCAATTATGTAACACTACAGTGTAGAGTAACACTTTTATCATCATGGACAGCATGTGGAACATGAGACGGGGGAAATCCAGACTCTATAAAAAAGAGAAAAAAAAAAACCGCTGGATTTTTTTATTATTACATAATATTCCAAGCTTCTTGCAAAAATACCATGCTGGTACTGTGGTACATTCCTGACTCTCTTTTGCAACCTCATTTCAGGCCAGATATTTAACAGAAACCCTCATTGTTTTATCATGCAGATGATTTATTACATTTTTCCTGTGAGTTTCTTGTTCCTGTCTTTTAGGCTTCGGTTCATCAGGCTCAGTTATGTAACAAGAAAGTACAACTTAAGTGAGAAATGCATTTATGCCATAAGACTATAGGCACACGTCTGGTTTTCTGCCAGATATTTGACACGTATATCAGATCAGCTACATCAATTTATAGTCACATTTAGATTAAATTTCTCTCGTGCCATTGTAATAACAAATGAAGCCTGTATAGATAAATATTAATTATACTAATTTTCTGCAAGACACAAATAACCCTAGACTTCACTACATAAACACAGAATTAATTTTTTAACAATGAACTTCGGAAGAATAGATTTCAGTATATTTTGAACCATTAGTTTTATGAGCAGCATTAACTGTCCTCACATGTTGCTTTTAAAAATCCTTAGAGAGATCTAAAAAAAAAAAAAAAAGATATTTGTCATACAGTTAAGAGTATAGAGCAGGGCTGTCCAAACTGGGTCCTGGAGGCTTGGTGTCCTGAGGGGTTTAGCGCAAACCCTAATGCAAACCCTAATTGAACACACCTCAAGCAGCTAATCAAGCTCTTACTATGTCTCAGTGCTACTGCTGGCCAAATGGGTGCCCTAAACAGAATGGTAATGTTGTGCCCCTTCCTCAAAAGACACCTACTATAAGGGGTCAAAATAGAACTTTCATAAAAGTAAAAAAAATAATTGTAATAAAATTGTATTATACAAATTGTAATACAATTGTAGCCCTTGAGAGCAACTAGCCTGTATGATTTTATTAATACAGTGTGATTGATTTTATGGTCTCAAATTATTAGGCCTTTGGTGCCCTTTGCAGGCATTATGTATTTTTACAGTGTTATTCAGTAAAACCATAATTAAACCATATACTGCCTCGTTGTTTTTATATAATATGTTTTAAGTCATGGAAACTGCAATGTTAAGTCAGATGCGTTGTTGTTGGTGGTGAAATCACAGACAATAAAACACATTAGTCGACTAGCGTCAGTCAAACATGTTTCACGGGATTATAAACGTATTACCTGAAATTGAAGCGCCGGCTTCATCTCAGGTTTTTTATTTTTCCTCTCTCTGCGTCGGGTTGCGCTGATATCTTTTCCCTGATATAGCCTAGTTGTCCATCAATTCTAATTATTTGTATTCAGCCGCAACACAGGTGAGAGCGCGCGCATGCGCCGACGCAGACACAGGAAAGCGTGTCACGTGTGCTTTTACTGCGCTGCGTTCATCATAAAATATTTTTTAAAATAATTAGCCTATATGTGATATGTATGTTCATGTTTAGATTTTTATGTTTGTGTATACTTTTTTAATAATACAGAACAAATTTTTTTTGTTTTTTTGGATGGTGCCCCCCTGGGAGCAGGTGCCCTATGCAGACTCTGTGTATAGGGAGCGGCGGTACTGCTAGGTCTACTAGAAACGTCCATGCAGGTGTGTTGAGGCAGGTTGAAGCTTAACTCTGCAGGACACCAGCCCTCCAGGACAGAGTTTGTACAGCCCTGGTATAGAGCTACAAAACTAATGTGGTGTTGCAACACAGTCTCACCCCAACTCGTAGCGTCAATTTTTGAAGCTCGAGGTACCCCTTTTGCTTACTTTTTTGACGTGCTTTAAATAGGAAATCCATAGCGTCAATATGTCGACGCAGCTACTGGGAATTTTATCGGCGTAATTAAATCACACAGCAGCAGAATACAGTAAAGTAATATTAAAGATGGCGAGGGTTTGAATTGTGCGGCACACACAGAACACAAAACTGACAGGTGAGCGGCTCTGGTGGAAAACTGATGCGATAAAATGTTCAGATCACACGCAGCTTAATTCTCCATCGCTTAATTCTCAAAAAACACACTACACGGTGGACGCGCGTTTGTGCAACAGACCGGCTCTTTCTCAAAGTGAATGACGTGACAGACAACTATTGTCCTGTTCTGTTCTGTTCACACAGCGCCTGTGTTTCTGAGAATGCGGTTGTGAGTCCCCAGTCACCTACGCTCACTCTCACCTAAAGTACTGAGGTAAATCACCACCACCTGCATCCAATCAAGACACCACATAAAAGCACACACCACACACACTCGACATCCGAGCTCGTACTAACCAAAGCGGACTCGCTCTACTCAAGCTATTATTCTGAGACTTGTATTCTTCAGTGCTCCATTTTAGTGTGCTCCTCGCTTCTACGTGTGTCTCCAGGTCCCAAGGATTCCCTCTTCGTCTCTCCAGCATCTGTGGTTTTCCAGTTAGTCTGTCTCTGTCGCTGTGTTCATTGTCTCCGTTCACCTGCAACAGAAAGCATTTCATCAAACATTCAAGATCAACATACCAAACCATTCTAAAACATGTTACTCACCTCTTCAAAGACTGTTGTATCCATTTCATTCTGTTTAAATAAATATTGTTACTCACGTACCATCTGGGTTACGTCCGCTTCATTACACCTTCAGATGTCAACAATGTCTGTAGTATTTATTGTCAGTAAACCTCAAATGATCAGTTGAGTGCAAGTATGACTCATTTGGCAATTTAAAGTTATTTGAAATTTAAATAAAAACATTTAAATTGTGCTTTATTCAATTTTAATTGCTTTACTGCAAAAAGGTTATTTTGTGAAAAACCTTTTTTTTGGAAAAAAATATTAAAGCAAGAAAAGAAAGAAAGGTCTTTAAATTCAAACTAAATTTTTTTAGAAATAATACATATTTTATTAAATAAACAGTCAGAAAATACTTAGATTTTTGATTCATCAAAATATCCAGCATTAGCAGCTATTACAGCTAATATTCTGGACATCTTAACTATTAGTTTATTCAAACATTGACTTGATATATTACTCCAAGCCTCCTGAAAGATTGCCCAAAGATGACTCACACTGGTTGGTCACTTCTTACGGACATCACGGTCCAGCTCCTCAGTTGGGTTAAGGTCGGGTGATTGGGGTGATCTAAATAAATATTATTATTGCTGGTGATGTCATATTTAATCGTCTTTAATGATGTCAAGTTACTTTAATGTATTTGCACCAAAAGATTAAATTCAGTGCTGAACTAAATTAATTTTCAGTGAATTCATTACAACACATTTTCTTCAAAACACCTTTAGCTGAAGTGGTTCCATAATTGATTAATTAAGCATCATTCATTACATGTTCATTTTTGTGAAGCTGCTTAGAAACAATAATGCATAAAGAACTACTGTGACTTGACATGAAATAAGGTACAAAGTTGTTATTTTGTGGTTTCTGCTCCGAAGAAAAACTGTTTGTTCCCCTGAAGCTAAATTATTTGTAATTTTGCAGAGAGTAGAGATCTCATTAGTGATGTTCCTCCTATTAGCAATATGAATATCTTTGTTTTATTACATGTCTCTAGGAGATGCAGTATAAATTCTGTCTTTATGACAGATGGAAGATCATGGCTGATTTTGAGCAGTGATGATAGAAGCTCTTTGAAATTTCTAGATGCCCACGGCAAATCTGATCCGCTCATGATTGATGACATCTATATTTTCTCCACAAACTCACAAAAATGACCTCAGTGCTGTAAAGTTAGCGTAACATGGGAAAGATTCTGATGGTATGAAAAGGACAATGCACATATTTGTTTTTTCAGCACAAAAGAAACATCATAACATGTTTGGCTGGCAGCAGACCATCATTTTATGGAGGCCTTTTTTTTTTTTTTGAATTTTTTTTTTTTCAATCGTTAGACATCAGTGCCATTAATCCATCAAGATGGTGCTCTTATGATCTCTTACTGGAAAAGAAGCATCCAGATGCCAGCTCTGTTTTTTTCTCGTTGTTTCACTGTTGTTATGCCAGATAAACGTCAATGTGAATTTGAAGAAAATTTTCTTCATTATAACTAGAACTATTTTTCTTTTTAAGTGTCACAAAAAGACTTAAACTATTAACAAACAATTGTTTTGTTTTTTTGTTGTAAGGATGTTAGAATCCAATAAAATAAAATAAAACAACACTTTTTTTTAACACAAGATTTTTTTTTACAAAAATTAACTAAATAAAATAGTCAGATGTACATTTTATAGAATAAAGCTGTAATTTACAAACAAGAAAACTGAAATGTAAACCAGTAAAATCAACAATGCACACTGCAATTAAAATCTGTTTTGTAACTGACAACCAGCAGGGGCGTCACTAGGTTTTAAGGACGGGGGGGCTTAGCCCCCAAGAGATGCACACGATATGAACGAACGTAGTGAATGAGCACAAAATGTCACAATCAGAAAAGTGCGCTAGCCAGGTTTTTATTTACCAAAATGGGGAGCACCTGGTTCATTAACTAAAAGGGACTCTCTGCTGTTAGCTGGAGCTAACTAATTGTTACTACCAGCCAGTGATGAAGACTTTCTTGAAAAATTTGCTTATATCCATGATTTCTTGCTGTTTGCAGCATGTACACTAGTGTGTCCGCAGGTGTATACGAGCGGAGTGTAAAGCAGCAGTGAATTTGTCTGCAAGTTATGTAAAAAAAAAAAAAAAAATTCGAATAAGTTAGAAGAAAAAAAAAAGAAAAACACCAAATTATTTAGGGGGGCTTAAGAATAGTTTAGGGAGGCTTCAGTACCCCTAAAATATGCCTAACGACGCCACTGACAACCAGCATAATCCCAAGTAGCTGTTCCACGAGCAGAAGCAAATTTATATAGAAGGTGCACATTCATTCAAACACAAAACACTAATTACTTACTTAGTCATTTATTACTCAACCTCATGTTGTTCCAAACCCATAATACTCATCTTCAGAACACAAATTAAGATATTTTTGATGAAATCAGAAAGCATTTTGCCCTCCATAGAGGATCCCAGGTCCAAAAACATTGGTAAAACAGTCATGTGACATCAGTGGCTCAACTTCAGTTTTGTGATGCTATTAGAATACTTTTTAAAGAAAAAACCATCAACAATCATTTAACCAACTCAACCATTCTTCTCCTGTGACATCTTCCGCCATTTTGAGTATCACAATGCATGAGTACACTTTCCTCTAGACATAAACAACCGTAGATTATGCGCATTAACAAATACGTTAAATCTTGCGTATGCATTGTGTTGTGATAATCTTTAAAATGGCGGAAGGCGTAAGTCAGAAGAGAAGCATGGTTGAGTAAATAATGCTATTTTTGTTTTCTTCACGCAAAAAAAAGTATTCTCGTAGCGTTGCAAAACTGAAGTTGATCCACTGATGTCACATGGACTGTTTTAGCTATGTTTTTACTGTGTTTCTGGATCTGAGATCCTTTCAGTTGTGTTGCTGTCTATGAAAGGTCAGCTGGATCTCTGATATCATCAGAAATATCTTCACTTGTGTTCTGAAGATGAACAAAGGTCTTACGGGTTGGGAACGACACAAGGGTGAGTGATGACAGAATTTTCATTTTTGGGGTGAACCAAACCTTCCAATAATGCAATAAACATTCATTAAACAACAGAAGATGTGTCATTAAGACCAAATGTACATAACTGATAAGAAAAACTATGGGAATTTAAGCTCACAGTTTTGTTACTTCTAAAAATTACAATTAACAGCATTTTATTGTAAAATAACATTAAATGTCTGGTTGATTTATACACTGATTTACTGTACATTTACAGTCTGCATTTTTTGGGATCAAAATACAGTAAAAACAGTAAAAATTATAATTTTCTATATTAATATGTTTTAAAATTTACTTTATTTATGTGATCAAAGCTGAAATTTTCACACTATTTCTCCAATTTTCAGTGCTCCTTCAGAAATCATTCTTATAATGATTTGCTGCTCAAGAATCATTATATATATACACACACACACACACACACACACACAAACACACACATAGTTGCTGATCATGCAAACCAAAAAGGCCCATAAATTACCCATAAAATGAAAGAAAAGGAAGCCAATGCATTTCCGTGAGAAACAAACAAAAGAAGACTGTGTCTAAAGCAAAACAATTCAGCTCTTGCTATGGATCAGAAGAAAAGTGAAACATCATAAACAGTGACCCACGCTATCACATGGCCACTTACAGATCCCACATTCCCACATCAAGCTCTGGCGTCTCAAGAAACAAGGGGCCAAGGGGGCAACACATTTAGAATACAATGATTTAATGTTTTGGTGACAGAAGAGTTTGAAATACGATTCAAAACGCTGACAGAACATGATACAACTTGAGATAGAGAACAGCTTGGGAAATAAATGCTCCAGTTCATCTTTTGACCTTTTAATCCGGACTCCCTGATGTTTTTTCTCGCTTATAAGTTATTTTTGGTAAATATTGGGCCAAATACCTTTGTATACGAAAATATAATCTAAACAACATTCAATGTATTTAATTTTATTTAGTGCATGGTAGAGCATGTATATAGCCTAATTATTTATATATATATATATATATATATATATTTTTTTTTTTTTTTTTTTTTTAACAAAATATTTTGCATGCATGATCTACAGTTGTCTATTTAACTTCTTTTTGGAAAAACAAAATGCCTTGACATTGTAAAACTTTTTTATTTTTATTTTTATTTTTGAAGGTTTAAACCAAAAATTGTACTTTTACATTTCTTTCAGTGCTGCACATAAAAAATACACCATCCAGTCATTGTAGAACTGCTTTATAACCGTTTCTGTTCATTTTTTTAAATGTGGTTCTATAAAATTAGAATTCTAATTCTGCGTAACCTCGACGTCATTTTCCAAGAGCATTACGGAGGTGATGACATCATGCAGAAGGATGAAAGGACATTTGCTGACATAATGTCATAATCTAATACAGTACAAAATATTATATAACACAAAATAATGTATTATAGGCTACTAGTAAAACAAAAAGAAGTTTAAATGGAAATAGGCCATACCTCGTAATGTTCGAAAACATCTGCTCAGTATTTTTGCATTCACTAATGTGCAGTTTCTGCATATTTTTATGATTACATTTTTTTTGTTACAAACTGCAATCATATATTCTTACAGTCTTATTTTTCCTCCTCTTTATGATCAGATGTATGGTTTATCATAAGACATGGTTATGCAATCAAATCTGGGGAATACAATATTAGAGCTAACCAGAGTAAATGTGCATGTGCTTTATTTTGTTAACTATCAGGAATTATAATAATATATCAAATTTCTGGTCATTTTTATGCATATCTTTACTCAAGATGTATTTTGATTGCATTGTAAAAGCATGATTGCATTATAAAGGGGAACAGACCCTCAGCTGTCAAATATACACATGCTTTGAATTTCCATGAAACTCTTGTAGAGATCCCCTTTTCAAACTAAAGTCAAGGTTTAGAAAAACAGAAGAAACTTGCATAACAGCAACCTGACATTCAGAAAGTAAAATGTCGCTCATTAAGATGCCACGCCAAAAGGTTCTCAATGTAGGAAACATGAGATGCTACAACATCTGTGCTGAAGCATGTTCCTTTGGAGGTTGAAATCTGATGCACTTTCTCCTGTCACTCGTTTTTTGTTTAATTGCAAAATGCTAGATGTCTCATTCAACACAAGTCAAGTTTAAACAGCCCCACGCTTGGCTTAGATTTCTAAAAACGCTGCAAGGCCTGAATTTACGCCATAATTGTGTATCAATTTTTTTTTCTTTATAAAATAACAGGCAAGAACTGAACAATCTTCATCAAATATGCATGAATTAGGCACTTTGTTGCACTATGCAAGCTAAACAAAAACATGCTTTAATATGAGACTTCCATGAAAATTAAGACATTCTGGTAGTTTTTGATGTTTTGGTAGCTGCTCGGTATTTTGGCATTCACTTGCTAATGATTAATATGTGTGATTTATACATGCATTACGACTCTGACACACTTCATTGTGTAATGAAATATTTTCATGGATAATGACTCAAATTTCACACAAAGCTAATGTATATGGCACCTGAAAACCATGCAGGAACTAGTTGTCTATTTCACTTCTTTTTGGAAAAACTAAATAGCCTTGACATTATAATAATCATTTTTTTGAGGTTGTAATCAAGGATTCGTGGAACGGGTTTTGCTCCAAAAATTTGACTTCAGAGTTTAATGTTTAATTCAATGTGTTTCTCAATAATTATTTTGTTTCTCAGCGTTTTTTAATAATTATTATTTACTAGTGTTTATTAAATTAAATTTGTTTCTGGTGCATTTATCTTCCCTTCATGACAACTCAAATATTTCCATAAAAAAAATGAATACATGCAACTCATTCCTGTTACAACTGAACTGAATAATGCAATGCAGCTTTTAGCTTCAGAAGATGTTATTTGAGTGATGTGGATTGATCAGCTGTTTGGACAGCTTATCTGCATCAGGGAGTATATTTTAAGCAATTGCTGCATTTGTAAATTAACTCCTCCTTTAAACTAATATGTTGGTTAGCCACATCTGAATCAAAGGGAATCAATTCAAAATTCTGATAGACAAATTGTTTACTGTGGTTTTTTATTAACCAACCATGAAAGATGATTTCCTCGTAAGGGGTGTGGCTTCACCTGGCTCAGGTATCAGGGTTGGGTCCAATATAAATAAATGCAGCTAAGAAACCAGCACAGAATCCTGGTATTGGGAAGAAACTGCACTGTTCTACACAGACAAGGTGAGCAGTCTAATATATATATTTAAAAACACATCATTTTACTGTGTCTAATGTTTAAAAATTCTAAACTCTTTAATGATGCAAAACAGTACAATTTGAGTTTTTTCTTTGAAATGCTAACCTTTACCTCTTGGGTTTTAAATTTGACAGAGTGACTATTGCATGCATTGGAGTGACCAGAGTTTATGTACTTCAATAACAACAGTTATTACCAGTCTATATTCATTAATGATTTACTAAAGATAAATTAAGATCAATATGTTCGTGAACAAAGCTTGCATTCAGTTTTCATTCAGTGGTCTTCTCATAAAACGTGTTGGTTTGTATTGATGTTGCAAGTTTTGTTCAGAGATGATGAAATTATATTTTTACGGTGTCTGTCATAATTTGTAACTGCTTTTTGACAACACAAAGAACTTTCTTAACATGTTACTGATGTTCAAGGGTCAAGGCCGGAGAAATGAGCAAAAGTGTGGAAAGTGCGCCTTTGGTGCTGATAAGGTTTATAGAGGCTCTCATAAAAGCATCTATAGTGTGGGCATGTGCTTATGAGCGTACCTGGTGAAACGGTTCGTGATTTTCTGTCTCATTTTTACAACAGAGGCTCTGGGAAATCATGCGGTTCAGCATCTTCTTCTTCGCCGTCCTCCTAGGATTCCTCTATCTCACACTGGCACAAGGTAAAAAACACAAATGATAATCCAATTACAAACAATCACCAAAAACATTTCTTTGAAGTTGCAATGCAGAAAATGCAGATTCAGGAAAAAATAATGCATTTTTAAATTTCAAAATCAAATGTCAAGGGTGTACTTTTCCTATTTAAAATATTTCTAAAGAGACAAACTCATTTAAAATGAATTCCAATTCATTTATTTAATGGTGAAGCAATTCTCATTGTATTCTTTTAAATGTTATTTAACATCATGAAATGTAAAGTATGGTGTGAAACGGTTTGTGTCATATCCATACCACATGTTTAGCTTATTTGTTCCATTATAATTCAGTAATATTTAATCATGCTATTTATATATTATTAATAAAGTATCTTTTTACAGCATCTGTCATAAATTTTAATATTTAATATAAGATTGAATATAATCTTTTCGGAAACACTAATTAACTAAAGGGAATAATTATGTTAGTCCAATTATATAAAAATATATACAATACACAATATACAAATATATAAAAAGAAATATTAAAAATGGTAAAGGTACCGAAGACAGCATGTGCATCTTATCGTTTTCACTAAATGTTTTGTGTTTTCTCTGTACTTTGAATAGTCACTGAATTTAGTTTCACTTGTAATATGATAAGCTCCCGTGTTGTCTTTTCACCCCCTTCCTTGTTTGCCTCTATTTATAGTTTTATAAGACACATTCATCCATCTGTAATTGCCTATAAAAATCGTTAAAGTATGATGTTCTGTGTTACTTACGTCTGTCTGAAGGCTCTTATGAGGATTGCTGTCTGCGGTATGTCCAAAAACTTAAACCAGGCCACAGGAGCAGAGTGATTAGCTACAGAAGACAAGAGCAGGACGGAGGCTGCAACATCCCAGCTGTTATGTAAGACACAACTCACTGTTGTGCTCAGATCTGAGCTATAAAAACAAATAAATCTGCATGAAATAAAAGATCAAAAGGATTAACACCAGAGTATTTATTTGTATAGCCTTGTTCACCTTGTGAAGTGAGTGAATTAAATTTTCAGGCATGTAATACAGTGAAACGATGCAATAAATACATTGCATTGCAGTGACCTGCAGGAGGAAATCTGTCTTTTATATGTTATTTCCTGTTTTAAACCTCATAATTAATAATGTTTAATGCAATTGTCTCCCCACAGCTTTATAACGAAACGTGGCCGTATGATGTGCACAGACCCCAGACAGAAATGGGTCCATGAACTCATGCGGAAGGTGGACACAGACTTTATGAAGAGGAAGGTGCGTATATTTTGAAATGTATCTATTTCAATTTTATTTTGATTTATTTATCACCTATGTATTTAAATACACTCATGGTTATTATCATTAGTTGAAACCATAAAAAAACTTCTCAAAATAAAATAAACATTAACTGAAATAGGCTACAAAAAAAAAATGTATTAATTTATTACCTATTTTCCCCCCAGCAACATGTTCAATTAGTTTAACCTCCCATCTAATAATAAACTACTAATAAACTAAAATTTATTCAATTTTATTCAAAAAATAAACTAAAACATTTACCAAAAGCATATATATATATAATAGTGTGACATCTTATTTAAATGCTTTTAAATGTTCCAATATTTCTTAATATCAATTAATAAAAGGCTGAAGCGTAAATATGGCATGTGTGATAACTCTAAAATAATAATTTGTCAAACGTGAATCTCTTATTAAATCATTATTTATTGCTTATTTTTGTTTTGATGTACAGAATTCGCGGGGTTAAACAAGCCAGTGGCGGCCGAGAGAGGACCAGATGGAAAACAGCTCGAGTGTCTCGGCCAATCACATTCTTTCTTTAAGTTCTAGCTCTCCGAGCGCATATGTCAGCAAAGATTGACTGATGTTCTCAGTACTTCCGGTGTTCCGCTCTGTGCTCTATCTGGTATCAGGTGGCATTTGCTGTTTCCAGACTTTTGTCGCTTCACTGACGGACTGCTGGTTAAATGCTCAGAATGAGAGATATTTTCCCTCTCCACCTGCGGCTGTTGTTATTACTTCCAAGCTCTGTGTAAAACCCTGTGAGCTGCCTACCTATAAAGCCCAACAGGATCCTTTATTGGATAAAGTGCGAAAATGGAGGGCGCTTGACGCGTGTGCAGTACAAAGAGTTATCTTTTACATAAAGTTATGAACGCTTAAAACCTTCTTTGTACTCGATTAAACTATATTGTTAGGGGTGTTTTAGTCTCCTCGTACTTACCCGCTTCTTTTGTTTTTGCCGTTTTCAGCAGTCAGTCTCATTGAACTCTTTTCTGACTGTGAAACAATGAGCGGTTCAGTGTTCAGTAAACCGATTACTGCAAATATATAAATTAAATAAAACAAACAAATACGTAAATAAATATATAAAACACATGCGCCTATACTAGTACTGTGCTTGATGACGAAATTAACCCAAAAATCACCTATAAAGTAAAAAGTGACTCGATCAGTACTCAATTAGCTAGTGTTCCTTATATAAACTGCATTTAAATTCCTATATATATATATATATATATATATATATATATATATATATATTGCTTTTACTGGCTCTTTTCTCTGTAGATTGTTTAATAAAAAATACATTTCAATTTCTTCCGCTTTGTCTGCCATGTTGCAATGCATGCAATGCTGCTTCAACACATACTACTGAATACACAGGCAGCTCACTAGTTTTGTAACAGAGCTCATGTGTATAGTGTTACCTTGAGGGTCTTATTAAGCTACTGTGTTCTACACTTTCACTTGTACACTTTGATTTACCGCTTTTGCCCCACATCATTAAACAGTCAGTGAGATAAAAAAATATTATCCGTAAATGTGGGTGGGAAGGCTTTGCAAGTAAAGCAGATAATCCTTCTATTTCCTTATTAGTTTATTATACTGCTGACGCACAGACAAGTCATTTGTACGATATAATAATGCTTTGTAAATTATGATTTGTTATTTTGATTAAAGCAAATGAGTGATTATTTTATAGTTATTGATAGAATGCATCTTTATAGATCTCAGTTATATTCACAAACCTCAGTTTCTGCATATTTTGTATTATATTTTTGTTTCTTGTTCTTTTTTTTTTAATTTAAGCTGAACTACCATTTTTTACTTTAATGTTCACACTTGATCCAGTGAGAATGTATCTTTAGAAAGAATGTGACGTGATAAGTTTTATTGTTTGTCTGTTTTGAAACTGGGTCATATGCTCTTTGGGCTCCATACCTGATAAAATGGTCTTTACGCTACAGATATTTTCTCATATATCAAAAATAAAATATATATATAAAAAAAAAAAACTGGACTTATCCTTTTTCACATGATTTTATTCATTGCTATTTTTACATATCCAAAAATAGAGACAATAAATCAATCTTTCTCATACAAAGAGTGCATTGCTATAGAATAAAATATATATGCTGACTTTAGAAGAATTTGATGAGATTGTTTTTAGTTC
The DNA here is from genome assembly GCA_032353835.1 of Enteromius viviparus. NCBI lineage: Eukaryota > Metazoa > Chordata > Actinopteri > Cypriniformes > Cyprinidae > Enteromius > Enteromius viviparus. The sequence goes on along the minus strand of JAUCNO010000663.1, from coordinate 2,598,810 downwards.
ATACAGAGATCTCTGGATTTTGATTGCAGACTTTAGTATCTTGCTGTAACATGTTTAAAGACACATGACAGTAGTAAACAAGTTGGACAGTCCTAATCTATTTCAGACTGTATTTAATATACTGTAGTTTTTATAGCGCTTTAACCTACTTTCGCTTTTCCATGGAACAGAAGAGCTGTTGCACAATAAAACAGGGTCAATAAAAAGCCAGAGAATTACAGCCTATGGCTCTTGTGAAACAGACTGTTAAATTTACTTTCTAAAGGTTAACTTTTACATGAAAGTAATGTGCCGGCACCATGGTACAATGAGGGTATCAGATAGTACTTTGATAGTACTCACAATCTTTCCTATTAGATGCTCTTTTAACGAAAACAGTATTGTACTCAAAGGTTCTGCTATGGCAAATCTCTAAAAACATAGTGCCATGCTATTGTTTTCTTAGTGAAGGATGTGCCAAAGTCTACAATGCAAGCAACACTATCTTGTCACGACTAATGGCGAAGGCTTTAGACACGCCGTCTGAATATCTGCCTGTCCTGCGGGTTCCAGCATGCTGCTGTCATCCTGGAGTTCTCATTTCATGTGGAAAGTGTGAGGTCCCATTTCTGCACCTTTACACCATTTCTCATTTCTCTTCCTCGCTGGTGGTGCAGGAGGCCGAGGCATGTTTGCTCAGATAGTATCTCGTCCCGATGTGCCTTCAGAAATTGGCTTCCTTCATGATGAATTATTTCCAGTTGCTAAAGTTTTTTTTTTTGCCTTGGAGGCAAAAATATCGTGCAGCAAGTTTGGGTTTCTGTGTACTTCAAATGTGAACATAAAATATGGGGGGTGTAAAAACTTAATGTACCCTGGTAATGATGTGACTGAGTGAGGAAAACACTTCTTTTTATCTTTCCCTGCGTGAGGAGGGCACTGAAGCATTAAATGCTAGTCAGTATTTACTTTTTAGTTGTCTTTAGTGCATTTTTTTTGATGCACCCAGTTGTTTTTAGTGAATTAAAAGCATTCAGTGGAACCAGTGTAGTTCTATTCAGAAACTTTTCTCTATTCACTGAATTAACATCATGTGTACTTCACAACTAGTTAAGCACATGAGGGAATGCTGCTTTCTTATTAGTGATTCAAAAGTTTTCAGTGCTTTCCGGGGTCAGTTCTTTATAGTGAATCAACAACAAACATAGGCTATGCAACTCTTTTTAATTAGTCAACATTTAGCACAACCGGGTCTAAAAATTTTGACAAGCTTCTTCACTGACCACTTGTTCACTAATGAATCTAGAGACAGTACATGGTTACTGACCAAACCATTAGATGACTCACTTAAACCACTGCAATTCATCCTAACTTTCACCAATATCTGTATTAAAATCAAGAACATCTAGGTTACGAACGTAACCCACGTTCCCTGAAGGAAGGAACGGAGACGTTACATATGGGAACTCGAGACCAGGGGTGCTTCTCAATATCCCTCCTCTTCTCCTCGGTCCTCTGTCCTCCATCCTATGACCCGGAAACCGATCGAGCTCAGCCATCTTGAAGGACATCTCAATTGTCTAATCGCAGCGCGAGGAGGCGAGGATCGAGGAGGGAGGAGGCTTCATGAGGAGCGATCAGCGAGGATACACAGGTGTATGCGGAAGTCTTTTATCTACTTACAGTTTTTTACAAAAAAAACCTGACACATAAAATAATGCAGTTTCTGTAATTTCAGCTGATGATAGTGTTTTTTAGTCAATGTGTTATGATTGACTAAATGTTCCTGTTGGAAGAGAACATGTGTTAGTGTTTTGAATTATTATTTGCTTATGAAACATGTTTTCAATTTTTTGCTAGACATAGTGTACTGGGGTAGTTTATTATTGTATTTTGAAAACTAGTTTTGCTGTTTAGTTTACAATGTGTGATTTTGAGCATGAAATTAATT
>JAUCNO010000663.1:2534280-2545421 GCA_032353835.1 Enteromius viviparus | reverse complement strand
GTAGATGTACATTTCATCATTAACTAATCTCTTATAAATGACTTATAACCATCCGCTATTCTAAAGTGTTACCAAATGTTCTTATTATAAAACCATAAAGAGAGAAAAACTATGAGAGTATCTCAGGGATACTAAATCAGCACTGGATCCTTACCCTCGTGTTGTTTCATAACCATACTCTGTTCATATTCCTGTGGATAACAAAAATAGAATGAAAAAAAATATATATATAATATGCCGGGTTTTTTTTTTACATACAACACCAGTGCATATAAATACATCTGTCAAAAGTCTAGCGCTTCATGGAAGAAACAAATTTAAGGTGTCCTTGTTATTCATGTTACATGTACTTAATATTATGATAATAAATTATGCATAATTGCATTCAAGTAACCCTAAGCCAAACCATACTAAATACATGTAGATAATTAATATTACTCAGTACTCAAATGTATGATTAGACTGCAACAAAGACACCTTGCAGTAAATTAAAGTGTAACCACACCTAATACAAGGTTGAAGACAACATGGAGGTTTCTAAATGATGGATTTAGGCGAAGTGACAGGCCACTGGACAGTTTTTGCATGGGTTTTACAATTATGACATTTTCAGTTGACAGAAGGAAGATGAGACTAAGAAAAGAGAGAATTCACTTCAAAAGAATACTGCTGAAACACTTTGCTGCCCGCATGCTTTCTACTAACCAACATAAACACAGAGTATTCTCCAAGTACCCTAACCCTCATAAAGGACACATTTATAGCTGTGCGGACGGAGGGGGCTCATTACAAACTTTCTTTTTTGTGGGGGTCTATTTAGGGCTGTTCTCCTGATGTGGCTTGGATTTTGCTATTTTCACTTCACCCTCGAATTTTCTCCAACCAGAGGAATATCTCAAACCCCTCGGCTTTACCCAAACCCAGCTCTGGGATAATTACTCGGTTCTGAGTGTAATTACACAGAGTTTCACTGGCTGTTATAATGGCTGGAGTGAGGGGTCGGATGCCCACAGACCGACCGTCGGAGGTGTTCGTCTAGAGGAGTTATTTTTACTCGATGCTTCAATCATGGTGGGAGTACACAAATCACTCAGGCAGTTAACTCGGCAGTTTTGTGGTGAGAAGATGGAAGGGGACTTGTACAGGAAACAGATGGACTAATACAGACTGAAAGAAGAGAGAGAGAGAGAGAGAGAAACAGCTCACCTGCTGCTGATGAGTTACAGCTTTTAACCCTTTAAGGTCTCCTGTACTCCTACTTGCTGCAAGGCCGCTGAATGATCAACAAGATTAAACTTTGGCGTTTAATCTGTTTCACACCATGCCTTTGCGGCACTCGTTAGCCGGTTGAGTAAAGCTGGAAAAGAGGAAGAAAACTCCTGTGTTATGGTTACATAAATTTGCTTCAAAATTGGATATAAATGCGATTAAAACTAGTAGGAATAAACTAGATTTTACTGAAGGGTTAGAACCTTTGACACTTGATGGACATCAAATAGAGATGGTAACATTTATTAATAGTAAATTGACATTTATGGGAAATTTTGAGTATGTTTTTTTTTTTTTTTAACTATGCAGAGATAGCTTATTAGGATGTTACAGCATTTTGGTGTGAGTCAACATATTTTAGAGAGGCTTTAATCTTGTAGAGATATGTTTTAATATGACTATGTGGTATGGACTGCTGCCAGTTAAAGGGTATCAAGCAGTTAAAATTGCTTGTGCAATTGTAGGACAACCACAGAAAAAGCAAAATGTTATTACTGAAGATTGTTCTCATCCTTTGAATATCAAATGTCAGCTTTTCCCTTAAAAAATACATTTTTGACAACATCAAGCAAGGAAAACTGTGTATCGAATGTCATTTGTGCCAAATTTTAAATACTGGGATCTGAGTTTTTGCGGTGACTGAGTTTTATGTGATTTGTTGGGTGAAGCCGAAGACAGATTTACACTCATCTACAGTAAAGAGATCGAACTAAATGAAACTTTTGTTGTCTGATTGATAGTTTGTGTAATTGTAGAGACGTCCTGTCAAATCTTTACTTGTTAGTAAAGTCAAAGTGTTGAAGATGAAGATGAAACTTATATAACTTATATAAGGCTTTTGAGGAACATTTACTTTTTTCATCTCTCAATCATAATTGGATTGCATTGCATTGTTTTGATCACATAAATCTCATCTTACTAAGACAGAGTGACGCCTGATATACATATCATTTTATTTAGGTATCTGCAATCAATGCACTAATAAAGATGCTTGCTGATCTCGCTGATTTACATTAAAAGCGTTTCAGAATTCTTATAAATAGAATTTGTCCATATAAATAATAACATCTGCATCATATTGTATATTTTTGTTCAGTTTAAATAAAAAAATCAACTATTTTCCCTCCAAATATTTACTATATGTTCCTGACTACTCAAATATGATGAAAATGATTGTTAATTTTGCTCATATTGTCAGGCTTTACAGGGTTAATTTAACAAACTTTATGGCTATTAACGTAATAATGTCATAGTTCACTTTCTTTCACGTTATTCTGAACTTATATGGCTTGCTTTTTTCTGTGAAGCACAAAAGATGTGAGAAAGAAAGTTTAAGCTTGTTTACAGCAAACAGGACAATGTTTGTTTTTTACTATTAAACTCTGAAAAAGACAAACCAAATGTATTTAATATTACTCATGCACTATCTTTTTAAGTCACCTGCTGCTACTTAAGTCTGATCTGTGCATGAACACAAGTATTTTTGATCAAATGATCTTAATCTGTCTCTTTTAAGACATGTTATTAGAAACACCTGAGACAAAGTTGATAGTGAAGTGATTCCCAGCTGAGAGCTCCATTAAAGTATCAGAGACCCTGAAGAGTTCAACACCTGCCCTCAGGTGACCTCGGGGTCAGAACGACTAGGTAACAGAATAGCTCAGGGTCAGAGTGAGTAATGTTTCAGGTCAGTAAACAGAGGGATTCAGTAAAAGGCTGAGGTGTTGAGATTGACTGAGGTTTTGTTTGTCGCTAGCTCATCCTCAACTCTATAGACCAAAGACAGGCCACTCGACAGCATGCAATACACTGATTTTACAGACACACCACTAATTAAAAACACAGCCTCAGGTGGCTTAATATGTTTAATAAATAATATAAAATAAAACATTAAACAAAATGTTTTAGTTTAAAACTGTAGGATAAAGTAAGACTAAATGTAAAAAAAGTAATATTGTGAAATTTTTTCAGCATTTAAAATAATGGGTTTCTATTTCAATATAATGTAAAATATAATTTATTTCTGTGATGCAAGTTGAATTTCCATAAGTCATTACTCCAGTCTAAAGTGTCTCATAATTCTAATATAATCATTCTAATCGTTCTAATTTATTATTAGATTTATCAATTTTGGCAAAGTTGTGTGACAAATATTTTTTTTGGAACTGCAATACTTTTTTTCAGTATTCTTTGACGAATAAAAAGTCATAAAAAACAACATTTATTATTAATATATTATTTTTCCTGTATTTTGCATGAAAAATAAGAAACATCTTTAAAAATTATTAAAAATCCAAACTTTTGACTGTTAGCGGTTTATACAGTATATATATATATATATATATATATATATATATATAAATATATGTGTGTGTGTGTGTGTCTATACGCTTATACACACGTTTGTTTCTGTGAATTGTGGAGACTTTCGATAGACTTCTATTCTTTTTTTAAATACAGTCCAAACTATTTTCCATCCCCTTACTCTAAACCTTACAGAAAACCTGTTTGTATTGATGCACTTTTCATGACTTTTTACTTTTTTTAATGACATTTTAATGTTAGTTTTTCCTTGAGGGGACCACAGGCCCAGGAACACACACATGCACACACACCTAAGAAACACAATGGTATATATCGAAATATCTGCTATCCCCTGATCACTGATGTGAATCTCCAACACCTTCATCTCCTCATTAGGATGCCAGTGTGTGTGTGTGATTATCATCCCCTCAGGCCATGTTTCACCTGCTTTGATCCTGTAGATGTGATGTTATCTGGACCCCCCGCGGGCTCTGTTAGTCTCAGATGATTATCTGTAATCAGGAGACACCAGCTTCACATGCACCTCTCTCTCCATTCACGTCTGCACAGGCAGGAAGACAGGGAAGCTTTAAACAGAAGTGTAAAGTTAAAACGCACAATTTACTTTATAAATTACATGTACAAAAAAACTTTTTTTAATAAACATTTAATTTAATTTAACATTTTTGTTTCTTTGTTTGTGTTTTGCTTTGATTTTATAATTAATTTTAATCATGTTAAATGAAAATACATTTTTTCCTAGATTAATTTATTAATTTAAAATACGTTTTATGTTTTATTTTATTTCAGTTAATGTTTATTTTATTTTACGTAAAAAAGTGACTGTAATTTAGTTTATATTTTAGTACTATTATTACTTTTTTTTATTACCTACTTTCACTGTTATTTGACTTTATTTCACCACTAAATATACCTGCAACAAAACAGCCAAATAAAGGAAAGTTGAATTCAAATAAACAAAACATGTATTATTATTATTTTAATTATTGAATAAAAACAAAGTTTTGGCAATGCAAGTCTAGTTTTTGGTCTTATCTTACCTAAACTGAACATAAATTAAATGAATGAAAGAGCAAACAGAGAGAGAGAGAGATTTCCCAGATGCGAGTCTTTCGTAGCCAAACCACATTCAGTCTCTGCTGACCTTCGTGGTCAGAGCGTTTCTGAGCCTCTGTTAGTTTTATTTACCTGTGTGTCCTGTGCCAGAAATATCAGGCCCATTTAGGGTCGTACCGGATGAAGGTAATTTAAACCTATACTATTACAGTTTGACCCTCGAATCTCACATTGTACATTTTATTTAATACTTTAGGATTCTTTCGAAACATTACGTTCTGAGCAGGTGCAGACACTTTCCTCCAGACAAATCTGTGCTGGGAGTTTCTTTCAGTAAACTATGACCTCTTAAATCAAACCTAGCCACAAGGTATGTGTCAAGCAGTGGCATTTAATTTAATTTAATAATAAATAAACATACTCGTATAGTATAAAATATTACTATAAATTAGCTTTATTACTCCATCTGTATTTCTTTATTCACATAAATCATCAATTAATTTTAAACTAAATTTACACATAAGAATGTTTATTAATATTATTATTACTTTAAATGACTTTTACTCTTTATTATTACTTACTTTATCTATTTTAAAACTCATTCAGTACTGATTATAAACAAAAACATTTACATTTTACATTTATTTATTAATTAAAGCATTTATTAAAACGTATAAATTAAAAATAAACATGATTTGTCATTTAATTTAAATTTTAATATTATTATTTTATGTAGTTTTAAATATGACATACTTTATAATCACCACTGTGTGTTTTAACAAGAACTAAACTTGTTTATACATAGATTAATAAATGGTAAATTTGTTAATTAATTAAAAATGCATAAAATAAATGCATAAATTGTAATTACTTTTAAATTTTTAAATTATTATTATTTATATAAACAATATTATTTTAATATAAATTATTATATCTGTCTGTTGTGTATTCAATGATTATAAATAAACCTATTTCAAATAGATTAATAAATTGAACATTTGTTTCTAAATTACATTCATTCAAAATAATTTAGAAATTAATTTAATTAGTAATAAATGTTTGAAGTGTAATTAAATGTTACTTTTAACATTATTAATAATTACATGCACACTTTTATTATTATTATTATTATTGCTATTGTTATTATTTATGGGCACAATATTATTTAAATTTAATTTATCTGTCTGTTTGGTGACTTATACTTATTTATAAATAGATTAATACATAGATTAATAAATGATACATTTATACACGTTTCTAAATGAAATTTGAAATTAATTTAATTAATTTTAAAAAATGAAATTTGAATTTTGATATTATTATTATTTTCATATTACTTCTTTTATGTATCTGTCTGTTTGAAACTCATTCAGTGGTAATTGTGACTTCTGCTTCTTCGATACAGCAAAAAAGAAGAGCTTTGCACTTTTCTGCCCATAATGGCTCTCAAACCCGAGCAGAGCGTCCGTCACATGGCTTTGTGTTAACATGTCTGACTCGCTAAGCACTTCTGCAGGGCGAGTTTAACCCTGACGCTTAAACCGTCTCGTTTTCGGGCACGACGGAAACATCTTCCAGCGTTTTATAAGACGGAAAAATAATAACAACTGCAACATTCCTGAAGGGCTGTAATTTTCTTCCGGCGGGCAAGAGCTGTGTGTTATGGTCTGGGTCAGGGAACACATCACAACCCGTCATCAGGGCCAGTTCTGGGCCCACATCTGCCCCGAGCGGTCAGCCACATCACAGGAGCCGGTCAGCACCAGCGGGAAGGCCCGGGATCTTCGCACAAACGCAGCCAATCAGCGGAGAGAGTCCCGCATTACTGTACATTTGCCCCCTAACCACCGTTTTGTCTAAATAAAGCACATATTCCTTTTAAATTACAGTATACAGACCCACCCCTCCCTACAATTAACATGATTTAGGCACTGATGGACGTCCTAAACAATAGTGAGTGAAACCCACTGCAGGAAACGGACCGGAGGGCTTTGTGAAGAAACACTCGAAGCACAAGCTGAATGAAAACTAGGCTAACTGACGCTTAAGTCCCTATGAGAAGAAGGTTAGGGTTTCATTTTACCTAAACATCAGTTCTGGATGTTATTTCACCGCTGGTCTGAAACACTATATATATAAAAATTTACTTTTTTCTTCTAGTTTGCCTATAATTCATTGCTTTAATGCATTACATGTATTTAAATGGTCTGAGAAGTTACATTTTTTAATCTCATTGCAGCTAAAATATCCCTTGTGCATCAATTTAAATAAAGTTAAGCATAGGTTAATAGAAGATAAAAAGGCCATGTCCAAAACCTGCCATAAACATTTGAAGTTTGGGAGTGCAGACTTAAGTTTGGCCTCATTGTAAAGAAGACTCGTGACAGATAACCAACAACTTGTTTACGTTAATGAAAATTATTTATTAGCAGTTTTTTTATATACAATATAACCTTTATAAAACTTGCTGAACAAGAAAGAGCAAAAAAAAGAGCTTTTAGTGAGTTTTTGTTTGGGTGCATTACCAGACTTTTCCCATTAGACTCCAGCAAAGTGATTCTCAGTACAGTACCATGTCTCTCTCTCAAACATTGCAGGTGGCAAACACACACACACACACACGCACACACACACACACACAAACCACACTCTGACATTCATACCAACACACACACACACACACACACACACAATTACAGCTGCACAGTCTACCCAACTGACTTTATAACACAGAAAAGCAGAAAAATGTGCATATTTGCTTTATAGGCCAAACTTGGGAAAATAGCAAATCTGGTAATTATTATTTTTTTATTTAATTTTGCTGCCCTGCCTACAGAACGAAAGCCTGTTAACAAAGACTGCATCATTTAATTTAACGGCCCTGGGATTAAAAGTTGCCATTTTAATGGGTTTCGATGAAAACATTTTTGTCCTTAAAGGGATAGTTCATTTTAGAATGAAAATTCTGTCATGAATTACTCACCCCTGTGTCGTTTCAAACCCATAAGACCTTCATTGATCTTCGGAACACAAATTAAGATATATTTGATGACATCAGAGAGCTATCTGTCCCTCCATAGACAGCAACACAACTGAAATGATCTCAGATCCAGAAACACAGTTAAAACATGTGACATCAGTAGATCAACTTCAGTTATACAACGCTACGAGAATTATTTTTTTCTTGAAGAAAACAAAACACAACATTATTTACTCAACCATTCTTCTCCTGTGACTTACATCTTCCTCCAATTTAGAGCGTATCACAATGCAGCGCATACGCATAACCAGCCTTGTTTACATCCAGGTGCGCAACCTGCAGTTGTTTAAGTCTAGAAGAAAGCGTACGCATGGAGAGGAACTTTTTTTGTACCTATAGGGTAAATATATATTTATTAAAGGCAATGAGGGTGAAACAAAAATACACTCCTGTGCCAAAATGTATGCAGTTGGCATTAACAGAGGCAAAATGAGCACAAAAAAATTAAAAGGACATAACGTCCATAAAATATATAAAGATTTTGGTATTTTATTTTAATAGTCTACATTCTACTAACAGGAAGTAACTTTGCAACTAGCAGTCTAATATCTTCCAACACTTTATTTTGATGTCTCCAAAACATACAACATCCTGACTATCAGAAACTTTGGAACAATATGTCAACTTATTCTACTAACCCTAAACCTATCCTTACAGTCTACTCTGAGAGTTAGCAGACGTGTAGCTGAGAATTAATGAGAATTGTAGTTACTAAGTTTCTTATAGTTAGTAGAATGTCTAAAGTGGACTATCAACATAAAGTGTAACCAATATTTTGCTCCAAACCTGTCTGTTGTCACTGCATTAACAAACGCAGATTCTTCCAAACTCAAGCGTGACACTCGTCAGAGACTGAAGGAATGCAGAATCCCTTGTTTTCCTCTTAAGACAAGAAACGCACATGGACGGCAGCAGTTAGCGTTGACAGATGGCACTTATTCATTAGCATGTGACAGACATACCTGACAACCTGACATACGCGCCAGAGAAAAACACGCCAGAGAGCATCTGATCGTGGGAACGCTGGACAATAACAAGAGAAAGTGTGATGTGAATCTGTTCAGCTATGTCAAGAAGGCAGCAGTGATTCACCTGTTCAAACACACACTTATCATCCACAGACATCAATTAAGTCATGAGGGGATATTTTTAGCAAGACTGAGATCCCAAACACAAACTTTACAGCTCATTGTGTGTTCAAATCTGAGCTTGTAACCATAGAAATAACAGCACTATTGTCATGGTACAGAGATTACAACTATTATAAATGGAAAGCATGTTATGAATGGCGCGTCTTTGCTCTTTTGTGCACGGATTAGATTGTAAGCATTTCACAGTAACTTTGGTTATTTCATTTAAAAAAATTAATCAAACTACTAATTGTTTGGACACATAATATCACACTTAAAAATCTAAATCAAGCAAGTTTATGCTTAAAACAAAACATCTGCTAAAAGTGTAAATAAACAAAATAAGTGTCCCACCCCATAAGCAGATATTTTTATTGTTATCAGCAAAAGAAATGTTGGAAACTATTTGGAACTATTTTTTGGAATAAATATCTGGGGTGTTTTGGAATCTCAAGCAAATGTATCTTGATTTAATAATGTTTAAATACTGGTATTGGAAAACAAACTAAAAAGGCAAAAATAAATAATAATAATAAATATAAATTAAAATAAATAAGAAATTGAAAAATTACAAATTCAAATACATTGAGGCTTCAAGTGCTGTTGAAATACGGAAAACAAACTAAAAATGCAAAAAAAAGTAATTAATTAATTAAAAACAGTGTTCAAATACATTCAAATACATTTCAAGTGATATTAGTGCAGAAAAAAAAGCATTTGAGAAACACAGACCCTCGGTCTGATGAATCATCTTCACACTTGTTGGTCGACTTTGTGTGTGAGAGGTACATTTATAGTGTTTATGGTCTAATGTAAAACACTGTGACGCATGCTGTGGCCGGCCGAGCATCTGACTCTCGCTCATTTAGCTGGGTTTCTCTGTCATAAAGTTCTTCTGAAGCCTAGCTGGTGTTTATCAGACACACTGCACTATACCAGCGAGCAGCGGGTCACTGCTGATACTGCACTGCTTTTTTTTTAATCAGAGCATGCCGTGCATTGAGGTTTTACAGCTTCAGGTTCACGCGGTCAGAACCAGCTGTGACTGTGCAACAAGTCCTTCTTGTTTTTCAAAAGAGTTAATTACATGTTTACTTATTTCAGACAGTCTACTTTATTCTCCATAAATGCTGGAGCTCATGCCAGAGTACACCGAGCATGCACTAAACACGCTTTTAACTTGCAACTGCGGTAGCGTTGCATTGCACTTTGTGACGTAGTCTTGGTTAGTTCATATTTGACAGAGTGACCAGCAAATACTTGATGAGGTGATGTTTAGCGGGCACAGAGTCAATGCCTTAAAGGCACATATGCCTGCTACATACGGAGAGCGATTATATTAATCATCTTGCTAATTACGCTTCTGTTATTTGAGGGTATTTAGCTGCATGTCAATCTGAGAGAAAATGTATCTCATTATTCTTAATAGCAGTACTTTTATTAAACTAAACATATTTTACAGTTTCTGATCTAGCAAAGCGATTGGTCATTTTCTATATATATTTAATCACATTTCTATATTTTAATCACAAACACTCATCTTGCACAAGCTCTGCATCTACAAGTTAATGCATTACATAATTGTGGTGGAAAGGTCCACTCTTTGGAGAAATCTTGTAAGGTTTTTCCAATTCTTTTCGAATGAAGTAAGACAGACATGAACATCTTGGATGACATGGGAGTTAGAAAATTATCAGGAAATAATAATGCTGGAATAAACTAATCCTTTAAGTGCTGATTCACCTCAGGAAGTAGCCAAACACACACATATTCACATGCCAGCTCTGTGAAAACACACATATGAGTCATAAAAGGTGCGATTATGAAGTCAATTATAATAACAATGTACTAACAAGACTTACAATACTATCAAAGAAATGTCTTTGTAAATATTCCACAGTACATAAATTTGGACTAAATATAGTTTTAAGTGAAATACAATAAATGTAAGCATTAATTTTAGTAAAACTGTGTGTGTATATATATATATATATATATATATATAATATTTAAATAATAAGTACTATTTAACATTAAGTTAATTTTTAAAACAAATAACTAAATACTAGCACGTAATACTAAATAAAATGTACATTAAAACAATAAAAATAAAAGTTAATTGAAATATGATTAAATAATATAAGATTATATAAATAGAACTAAATACTAGAATAACACTGCATATTATCAAGTCCAAAATATCATGGTACATAACAAAAGAATATATATATATATATATATATAGTAACGTGGAGTCCGGGGAGACAGAGGACGAAGGAGACCGAACGTATATAAAATAAAAGACTTTAATTAACAGAAAC
>JAUCNO010000663.1:2484204-2494931 GCA_032353835.1 Enteromius viviparus | reverse complement strand
ATAGATAGATAGATAGATAGATAGATAGATAGATAGATAGATAGATAGATAGATAGATAGATAGATAGATAGTCACAGTAGACCAGTCATAATATTTTGCTCAGTGAAGGAGGTCACCTGATCAACACAAGTCTGTTAATCATTGCAGGTCAAGCTGTTCAAACCTCAGAGATGGAGTCGAGATTATTTTCCGTATGATCTGTGTTCAGGCTAAACCTACTTATTCAATGTGCTGTGACAGAGTCCAGTCCCAAACTATGCACCTAGTGTTTGAAGGTGCGCGTGAAATGCAATACTTCTATCTTAATTACCTGCTTGTGAGCCTTTCGGGTGTCTTTCAAACACGGTTGTGTCTCGCTCTCCTTCGGTTATGCTTGACGGCTATTATAGTCAGACTTTGTGAGAAAAGACAGTTCAGAAATACCACAAGGCAATTATAGCATTACCCAAAAGCTCATGAAACATGTCAGAAATGTATGTTTGGATAGGCTTTGATGTCAGCCCATGTTTTCTTTTCTTGCAGTTTAAAATAGTTGACTGTACCTAAATCAATTTATTCCCAAACTGGAAATCTTCATAACCAAAAAAAAAAAACAAACAAACAAAAAAAACTAGCAACCACCCACCCGCCTTCAGCTGTTGTATGTTTTATTTCTTTTTTTGACAGTTGCACACAGTAACCACCCAAGTGCCCTCCTATAAGCTTCCCTACATTGCAAGATGATTCATAGTTTCTATCTATAAAAACAATCGCTCAGAACTCTTGCACTGAGCACCTTAAAAGGGAAAGCCGAACCTCGTAATTGGTGCAGAGGTTTGCTTTACACTATGTACACACCTTTCAGATGGTTTTGATGAATTAAAAAAAGAAAACTGCATTCAAAACTACACTAAACAGCAGGTTATGGCCAATATTACCCATAAACTCTGACTGAGATGACAGAACAATGGCTGGATGGATGGACGGACAGGTTTCTATTGCAGATTTAACATTTATGATTGTGGAAAAGTGCATTGCCATTCAAATTCATGAATATCTCAGATAATAATTAGTATAATTTTTTTTTTTTATCCCTTTCATCCCTACCACAGCACTGAGACTGTCAGAATAACCAATGATCTTGCTGGCAGCTGACTCTGGGCTTTTAGCCTTATACTTGTCCTACTTGACTTGTGTTCTGCTTTTATATTGACTCACATAAGACAATTCTCGAAAGGTTGGCTCTGTCTTGGTTTAGGTTTTATCTTCGCGGACGCACTCAGTGTACTTAATTTAAAAAAAAGTTTCAGATCAACAGTCTACAGTCACGACTGGTGTTCCCCAGGGTTCTGTTTTGGGCTCGTTTTTTTTTTTCATTATTTATATACTCCCTTTTTGGTTACTCTTGGAGGAAACATAGTATTCATTTGAATAATTATGCAGATGACACCCAACATTATCTGTCTGCTAAACCCACAGGTTCTTTTGCTTCTCTATCTTTATCCAGCTGTTTAGCCTCAAAACTGAGGCCCTACTTGATGACACTTGATCTGTTTTGACTATATCTAATGATTTTTTTCTTGTACATTGACAATAATGTAATCTGTCCTTCCTCACTTTTTAAAATTTGGGGTGATTCATGGATAGCACACTATCCTTTGAAATTCAAATTAATAACATCACGCACAATACATTCTTAACTGCCTTTGTCCTCTTCTTTCAAACAATAATAAAGCAATTCTTATATTACTGACTTGTATTTTTTATCATTGCTTGCGATGAGGTGACCTTGGGTGTTTTGAAAGGTGGCAATAAATATAAAATGCATCATTTTAATTATTATTAATATCATTAAATCATGAGCTGCTTGCAATCTGAGAAATGACAGCCCGAAAGCAGCTTCAGTGACACTAATGCTGTGGCCACATTTGGAAACATGCTTTTTTTCTGACCATATAAACGGCCATTTAATCAAAATCATAGTAAGATACTTATATATTCACTATAGCTGCTGCTAGCCATTGACTTCCACATTCTTTTGTTTCTATACTATAGAAGTCAATGGCTACCAGCAACTGTTCGGTTACCAACATTCATCATTTGTGTTCAACTGAAGAAAGCTCACAGGTTTGAAACAGCTTGAGGGTGAATAAATGCTGGCAGAACTTTTATATTTGAAAAACAATTGCTTTATGTAACTTAAATCACGAGTCGCTTACATTCTAAGAAGTGACGGCCCAAGAAGCAGCTTATGCTGCGAATACAATCGGAAAGTGTTTTTTGTCTGACTGCACGAACAGTGACTTCATCGAAATCTTCTTCACATTGTCACTACGGTTTCTAAGTAGTCATTGTGTTAAATCACGAGCCGCTTGCATTCTGAGAAGCGACATCCCGAAAGCTGTGCATGCTGTGACCGCATTCGGAAACACGTTTATTTTCTGACCGCATAAACAGTGATTTAATCGAATAAGCTCGGTGTTTATAGCCTAGCAGTAGTTAAGACGTTAATACAGCTCATGCTGGGTTATTCAGAGCAGGGAGTGTCCTCTGAACCACAACCTGCACCAGCTTCCTGTCGTAGTGAATACAGAGTATCGTTACCTGCACTAATCATGAAAGTGAAATACTACATCAAGAGCAGTGATCACAAACCACACGACCACAGCAGCTCAGCGCCTGACCAATGAAAAACACAGCTTTGTTGGAGGCGCTTGCATCGGCGCGTGTCGAGAGCCGATATCGCGTGCTCACACCTAAACGCGCATCTTCAGATCTCCGTTGAATTCAGCGACTTGCGGCCATCCTTAGAGCCAAGCCCAAACACCGTAATTAGTCAGTGGGGGTTACACCCTGAAACAGGTTCACAAATTTACTCATGACTGTTGAACTGTTTAACAGCTGACCTGACAAGCGCTTCCACCTTCTGAGGACTCTGGATGATGGCGAGCACCAGTACAGGCCTGTAGCTGTGAATAACACAATCATCAATATGTGAGGGTCATTTGGTCTGACAGCTCTGTGTGAACTCCCATTTGACCGCATTCAGGGTGGATTGTTCCACTTTCCCATGAGTCCTGAATCTTAACTGATTAGGATTAATAGGAAGAGATGAGATGAGTCACATGACCTAAAAGTTAAACGTGGTATAGTACATCCCATCTGGGAAATCTTTCGAAACATTTTTCGAAAAAGTAATTGCTCTACGTTACATCGAAGCCATCCTAAAACTTAAAACAGACACAAATAAGTGATTCAGTAAGAGAGTATAAAGCTAGAAAATGAAAACAGTGTACAAAAAGGTCTTTGTTATTATCTTCCATTGACTAGCAGGGAGTAATATATTAAAACATTTATTAAATATTTGTTAAGGTTTGACAATAAAGAACAATTGCTTTGTGGTAGTTAATAAATACAAGATAGCAAAAAAAATAAATATGCATTTTTCTTCTAAAATGTGCAGCAACGAATCATACAGAATAAGAGTATAAAGATGCTCAAAGAAAGTTGGAAGGATTTACCATATTCTGCCATTTGACATACTTTTACCTAGTTTACTTCAATCGTGTAACATTTCCAAGAAAAGCCAGATATAACATTATAAAAAGAAACATTATTTGAATTTAATTAGTAATGAAAATTAAATAGATTATATAAAATATAAGTGTGTCAGAGCATGTTAGTACTTTAGAATAATACAATTAATTAAACTGTAAAATAAATAGATTTAAAAATAAACGTAAAAGAAATAAATATAAACATAAAATTAAAATACATTTTAAACAATTTTCGATGCTTTCACAAGAAATTTGAAATGTAAAATATTTTTTATAGTTTAATATGATTATATTTAAAATAAATAAATAAACATTTTACTTTGAAAATAATGTGCATCAATGATTAATACTAAACTAGATAAATAAATATACATGAAGGATGAACAAAATCAATGCCGATATATCACATTGAATTTAAAAGAAGTCTTCATAAAGACCATTTTTTATAAAAGGCTTTTAATTTATTGGACTTTGTCCTGTATCCGGAATCTGTAGTGAACTCCTTAAAGAGTTACTCAGTGAGTAAAGTTTCATAGGAGTTCATACAGAGATCCTTGAGTTTAGATTGTAGAATTTAGTATCGTGAACAAATCTCTTTAAGAACTAATGCAAGGCTCCTTTGATCAGGAGAAACATCTCCAACTAACCAGCTTAACCAGCAAGCATTCGGCCTGGCATCTCTAACCAGAAGGCATATTCCTGCTCATTTCCATTATGCTGCGTGATGTACAACAAACGAAACATCCTTTAAATGACACACACACACACACTGCTGCGCTGGAAGAGTCACACGGAACCAGTCAGAGCTGGTTTAACTCTATCAACCAGATGCAACCTAGTTTTCCAGTCGGTAGCTCTTGACCTGCGCGACCCTAATGACGGCATCACTGAGAGCTCAGGAAACAGTCTGAAGCGTAAAAAGGCCCCGAGAGGCTTTATGACGATTGATAAGTGTCTGAACACTGAGCCGCTGCGCTTCCTCTGCAAACCCAGGAAAAACACAAGTGAGAAATGAGCCAGGGGTCAACTTTTGACCTTTCTGTTGCGTGTAAGGTGGTCAGGTGGGCACAGATAGATACACTTCTAGTGTAACGTAAAAGAGGAAGAAGAGCCGTTACGGACACCTGGTTCAGGAACCTGCGCAGGTTTTAGTGTCTCTGTAGCTCTAGCGTGAGGTTCGTTCACCTGTGGTTGGAAAATAGTCCTGTGTTTGAATCACAAGAACCAATGATCATGTGTCATTCCCAGAAGAAACAGAAGCTTGCTTAAGAGCATGATATAATGCGTGAGAGCTTTGGCGGTTCATGCAAAGGTCAAAAGGTCACGAACTTCATTGGAAGATTTTATACAGACTTTTATGTAAATACAACATTATAAAAATGAAAAAAATCCAGTGTTATTTTACTATCATTAATATATATCATAGCTTTTTGTTTCAAAGTTACGATTAAGTCATTTTGTTTTTGTCTTATTTACAGACCCTAAAGTAATATTAAAAATTAACTACTATTAAAATCAGTGATATTTTGAGTTGTTAATGAATCAGATCATTTTCATTAATATTTTGCTTTTTTATTTGGATATTTTCCATTTTAATTGTAATTTTAGTCTGATTTTAGTTTTTTTTCCTTGATATTGTCACTCCGATATTAGAATATAACATAATTATTTTTTCGTCATTATAAAATGCTTGTACTATTAATTTTTTTTTAGGCTACACTTTATTGTGATAGTCCATTTAGACATTCTACTACTATTTTTTTTTTTAGTTTTAGTAATTTAGTAAGCTTTCTTAAATCAGTTTTTGTTTTTTATACAAAACTTTACTAAAATAAATGAAAAATAAATAAATAATAATAAATAAATAAATAATAATAAATAAATAAAGTAAAAAGATTTAAAGTGTTTTAATATCTATTTTTTTATATTTTCCATTTAATCCAATTTGATTACTAGAATACTTTAAATACTTTAATACTTATAACTATTTGCAACTATTTGAAATATGATTTTCATTTGAATTCATTTTGATATTTTTGATTAAGTTCATTTTGACTAAGTTTGTAGTGCTTCTGTTGTGTGTTTTTGTGTAGTTATTTTAACACAGTATATCAAACCTTAAACTTTGAGCATAACCTGAAGCCTATATAAAACACGTGAAATTGTAATAAGATCCATATGTGCATGACTATGTGTAAGCGCACACTCTAGTATTTATACAGTCAGACTGCTCTTCCCGCTGGGGTTTATATATTTGTGTAGATCCTGATGGAGTGTGCTGAAGGATGTAGTGCGAGTGTTTGAATGAAGAGACTGTCCGGGTTTGTTCTGTTTAAGTGTGTGCTGTTTACTCAGCTGCGAGAGTTTGCTGCTGGAATGTTCGAATGCACTTGCTTCTGTATCTGAGGTACCAGAGAAGAAACACAGACCATCGCCTGAAATATCATATGGTCGTGATTAAACAATAAGACTTGTTCATATATTGCATACTCTTCTATCTGGAATCTGTATATTAGATTTGAATATCCTAAAATATGGTTAAAAGCAATATTATTAGCCCAAATATTCAATAAAGGCCACAGATTCAATGCCAGCCTGAAAAAGATCTGTCATGCACTAAATTTTGTTGCCTTTCAACTGTGAACCATTAGTGCTCGCATAAAAAAATGACATCTGCCAGAAAATATCAGTGAGCGATGAAAAGGACAGAACTGAAGCCGATGTCTCTCTGCGTTACTGTTGACACAACCCACGGTCGCGACGCTAAATGTCACGCAACTACAGCATTGCTTCCGTTAATCACACAGAAAGCAGCTTTCACAATGAAAACACTTGAGCCATGATTAGGTGCTAACAGCTAATAAACCGGTCCCAATTACATCCTTCTGGACTCAACACGACGAGCCAGCGCTCTGTCATAATACAGCTCACAAGCACTCCTGGAAAGGTGTTAGTGCAATGCAACGTGGGTAATGTGACGCTCTGATTGGAACAAATGCCTTACAGTTCTGTGAGCCATTGCTCTCGCTTTAATAGAAAGCAGAAGCTCATAAACGATTTGATACGCTGCAGGTGTTGATGCTTCTGTGCATGCGTTATTATCCTGTACGTATCTGAGGTTTGTTATTTCATCAACTAAAACTAAAACTAAAAAATATTACTTGAAATAAAATACACTGAAATAAAAGAAAACTTAAGCATATAAGCACTGATCAGTGTTATTATTATCAACTAAAACTAAAATTAAAACCATAAAATACCATTATAATAACATTAGATGAAATAAAATAAGTCTATTTTATTGCAGCTAGTTGTCAATGCAACATTTCTCTTTTTTGATGAAGTACTAAAATGCATTTTAAAAACTAATAATGCACACAGCAAAAATAAAACGATAGCTTAAACAAAAACTGAAATTCTAAAAAACAAAATATTAATCTAAAACTAAAAATTATTAATAAAAACAACAGCGAAACAAACATATGAAAAATTAATAAAGCTTTAATTAAACTTAAAAACCAAAGACTTAAAAATGACCAAATAAAATATTGACAAAAAACTAAATTAAAATTAAAATGAAAACACATAAAAAAAGTATGCAATATATTGTCAAAAAAAAAAATCATAATTATTCAAATGTAAATTAAATTGAAAATTAAAATAAAAAAGACAAAAAAAAACAAGTAAAATGAATAAAAATAAATAAATAAAAAATATATAAATATTTAAAAAAAACGACAAAAATATTAGTACATCAATATTGCTTAACTGACACAGCTCTGATCAAAAACATAGTGAACTGCAGAGTTTATGTTCTTCATGGTATAGGTAGGTAAAGTGTGATTATCTTAACATACTGTACATAGTTTGCTCTTCCTCATGTTTTGTGAAAAGATACGCACTTCCTATAAACACGTTATGCAATTAATCAATGCTATCAAGACAAGGTGGAATTATGTAATTTGATGCTATAAGACTCTTATGTAACGCTGAGAAAATCCAAACAGCTTGTTTAAAAGGCCTGAGATGCGCTGACAATAACCCATCAGATAATACACGTTTCTGTTTGTGACGTTTGGTCTTAATATGTGTGATGTGAACAGCGCAGCTCTCAGGTGCACGGAGTGGAAAAAGCCCAGTTCTTGTTCCAGAACTTTCCACAAATATTTCGGGCGTACTGACATTAGAGCTGGAGACCATCCAGGTCTTTGAATTCCAGTCGAAGCCGTCGCACGTGCCAGACCGACTCTGTTTTTAATTTTTCACCCTTCTTGTGTTTTCCTTGCAGAGGCCGCGCTTCTCAATGCAATCATTCTTTGATTCCTGCGAATCTGTCGGCGTTTGCTCAGGAAACGGGGCCAGAGCGGCTTCCTGAGCGGCTCAGGAGGAAACACGGAAATAAGAAAGGGGTGTGTGTTTAAAAATAACTCTGGTATAAAAGGTCCAGACAGGATCCCACTCACTCTCAGTGTCCAGGGAAGTTTTTCTGGCGGTGCACACTAGAAAGGAGCCTTCAAAGAATCACGCTACGACCAGGACTTCTGCATGAAGAGCACAGAACAAACGGCCGATTACTGTAAAACCAGCAACAAATTACAGTTTCAGTAGTTGAAATAAAAACTAATTATATTTCCCCTCTAAAATTGTTTTATTTCACCACTCTAAAACTACAAACTATTAAAAACTATATAGAAATCAAAGTTTATAATAAAATGAAAGTGAAAACAGAACATTTAAAAAGAAAATCGAAAACACTTAATTTAATAAAAAAGTTCAAATATATAATATATATTATAAAATACAACAACACAAAATTAGTATAACTAAAATTACAATAAACATGGAAAATATAAAAATGAAATCTGAAATATAATTAGATTATATTAGTTTAACTTAAAGTACTTGCCTTGCATAATTTATTAAAATGAATAAAGAAAAAGGTATGTTTTTTTCTATATAATAAATTACTAAAACACAAAAAAATGTTATCGTTAACTATAATTGAAGTGAGAATATATAAAAGTATTATTATTTTAATTGTATTTTTTTTTTTTACATTTTTCTTCACATTAAATACATGCATGTGTGTGTATTTATACATAATAAGTAAACACACTATTTCACTAAAATTATGGCAAAAATAAAATCTGACTCACATACACATTTGAATTACTCAGAAATAAAGCTTCAAAAGCTGTCACTGCGGCAGTACCATTTCAAAAGGTACACTTTGTACCTATTGTGTTCAAATACATACACTTTAAGTACTAATATGTACTTTTAAGGTACCAAAATGGACAAACATGTATCTTTTGAAAAGGTATCGCCACAGTGACAGCTTGTACCTTTATTTCTGAGAGTGTACTATGATGTGTAATGGTACAACAATGGTGTCTGATAATAACTACAATGCTAATAAGAAGTCAAGAACATGGTGTGTGTACCACAAAGCATGTAGTAATGCATGTGAGACAGATAATCTATTTTAAAAGCCTGAAATGACAACAAAACACACATGTGTCTGGATTCTGGTGGAGACTGTCTACAGTTTAGACTCTTTATGTTAGACTCTAAATCATAATTACAAAGCCAAGAATGTAAAATGGGTGTAATGCACAAAATTCACACACAAATCAAGCGAAAAGTGACATGAGATTGACATGAGAATGATCCGTACTGTAAGCAGCGATAAAAGAAGCCGCTGTTTGTAAGATTCCTGCTTGGGTGTTGTAGTGTAACGTTTATGTCGCATGCATTTCTAACGTGAATGAACAGTAAGTCATGCCAAGTGAACACAGCACGTGATATAACACAATGTTCACCACGACAGATCACAAATCCAGCGCATTCTCACACATTTCTAGGACTGTATACTGTTTGTGTAAAAACATGTCCATATTTTGCAACTTTCACATGTGTTGCCAAATCCTTTCAATATTGTGCAAAAAAAAAAAAGTCATTTTGTAAGATTAAGAAATGATTCTCAGAATCAGCTGCTCGTTCGTAGAGGACGCCTTATTTGGCACAACTTAAAACTCTGATTCGGATGAATCATTTGAACAGAATGAGAAGATATCTGTTTCAATACTAATATATGAAGAATGGCGCATGGTGACTTACTTAAGGCTTCAAATTAGAAACACAATCACTAAAAGTGACCCTGGACAACAAAATCAGTCATGAATGTCAGTTTATACATCATTTGAAAGCTGATAAATAAGCTTTCTATAGATACATGGTTTGTTAGGATAGGACAATATTTAGCTGAGATACAACTATTTGAAAATCGTTAGTCTGAGAAAACCACCTTTAAAGTTACCCAAATGAAGTTTTTGGAAATGCATATTACTAATCAGAAAGTTTTGACATTAAAAAAATCTTAATGGAACATGATCTTTAACTAATATCCTAATGATTTTTGGCATAAAAGAAAAAATGACCATTTTGACTTGTATATTTGACAATGTATTTTTTGGTTATGGCTACAAATATACCCCAGCGACTGCTTTTGTGCTCCAGGGTCACATATATCAAACAAAAAAATGCAAGTATTGTCTCTAATTGTTTAAGAGGACATAAGTCAAATAAGGTTGTTTTCTGCCAAGAGACTTAAACATACAGACATGCACGTACATGCATGCGGGGATGAAAATAGCCATTGATACAACACAACGACATGAACGCGCTTGCATACTGACACATCATTTAGCAATGATGCATGTAATGCGGGCTGGGAGCGTGCTGGATCTCTGCCATGACAGACTGAACACATGTCAGACTCCTGCGTGCACATGACGTCTGTAATTGCTTTCATTGAATGCAGTGGAAAAAATGAGCAAAATGAATATGTAACGTTCAGCTGCCTAAACACGAACCACAAACATGCGCCGTTATGCATCGTCTAAACGACATAAGATGACATGAGAGAACCAGGGCTGGCTTTTGAGTCAACAACGGCCGTTCGCATCAACAGAGACCATTACAGGCAATTTGAGATGACATTATGCAAATGTGCAATGATTGCCAGTGATGTCCGCTCAATGTAAAGCTCAAAACATAACTGAGTGCAAATGCCTCTAGCCACGCAAGAGTAATTTTGTGTGTTTATGTTCGGAAATATATTAGAATGTAATTTAACATGCCACTGTCTATCAGGCCAACAGCTGGCATACATATATGTGTGTGTGTGT
>JAUCNO010000663.1:2464470-2477379 GCA_032353835.1 Enteromius viviparus | reverse complement strand
GGTCCCCATGGGGAAACAAGCTTATAAAACACACAGAATGAAGTTTTTTGAAATTCTAAAAATGCAGAAAGTTTCCTATAAGGGGTTGGTTTAGGTGTAGGGTCAGTGTAGGGCAATACTACATACAGTCTGTACAGTAGAACAAGCATTACGCCTAAGGAGAGTCCCCACAAGAATAGCAAACCAGACATGTGTGTGTGTGTGTGTGCATAATGATAACTTAATATCTCAGATTTATATATTATAGCCCTTTCTTTAAAATATTTCCACTTTTAAATATAATTAATAGAAAAATAAATGCACACAAATATTACCTTTGATTCTTGGCATGGGATGGCTGTGAGAAGTTCTTAATTTGAAGAAAAAAACCCAAAACAATTTCTAGTGAATTCAGATAAATATGTTTGACATTTATTAAAATGTTAAAAAGCAGCGCATTGTAAAATCATTTTTAACCCATTTTTCACCAAAACCCACAAAACATAACATGGAAAGTCAGTAGAACCTTCAAAATGATGAAAGAGGATAATCAAACCCATATAAACACACCAGAGTTTCCTTCTCTAGCATATAAACAACCCAAAACGCGCTGATTGTAGTGTCAAAAATCACAGATGCAATAAATATATCAATACATAATAAGAACAAGCTCAATATACAGTACAAGGCTTCATTTCCGGGCAAGATATACTTCAGAAAGGTGGTTTGTTTGTCACCTAGAGGATCTGATCGACTTTTCAAAAGTTAAACACAAAAAAATCATTATTACATCATCTCACTCTCACACAAACAGTGCAAACCCCAAATGAAAACTAAAGAATATGCTTCATTTGATCTTCATGCATCCACTAAAACAGTATCAGGAGGGAAATGATTGTTGTTCACTGTGGGGAATGTTTATATGTAAATACAATACAGATGACCATACAGTGGACTGCCGGGGGAAAATAGCATGCATTTAGTAATTCATCCCTCTTATTCTGTTTAAGATCACAGTCAAACTAAAGCACTTTTGGCTTTGCAAAATAGATATGGGTCGATGAGGCTTCAGTGCATTAATAAATGGCTTATGACTGCAAAGTTCTCACTTAGTATTTGGTGAAGCTGTATATAATGTTTTTAAAGCATAACAGAGTGGTTGAGCGTTTTGTGCAGTTGATGAGCAGATGTGTGTGTGACTTTGACCTTTGGTTTTGTTGTACTTCATTGGTTCAGTGATCGCTACAGCAGGCCTGAGAGATTGTGTGATTGGGGCTAAGGCTTCTTCTGAGTGTTCACGTTCTGGGCATCTGGGCTCGACTGAGAGCCAGAGCCAGCTCCAGGTCCTCCTGCTCCTGTAGGCGGAGCCTCCGGATTCGCTCCGTCTCCTCTCTCTGACTCTCACGCTTGGCCCACTCCAGCTGCTGCGTCTCACTTCCGAGCTGAGCCAGAAAACAAGCGTCATTACAGAAACTACAGGGATCACACAGCAGAATGCATCACTGTAGGGCTGCCCGATGTATATCAAGAAATTCAGCTCTAAAATGTTTTAAAAGTCTGTTTTTCAAATGTAAAAAGAAAAGAAATATAAGCAAGTAACAAATTATTTTTTTACTTTAATTAATTTATTAATTTTTTATTGAATAAAAAAACTGCAGCTTCTCTTTGGTCAATTTAAAAGGTTTCATTTATCCTGCAGCCCCACATATAAAGTGCATTGAAACTACCGCGCCATTCATGATGCTGCTTAACTTTACATACAGTGTGAATTAATTATCACTCAAAATTATAATTATAATCTGACGTGATTTTCTTTCTTTTTCATTGGTCATGAACACACCGAGGATCATTTACCTCATCTGCTGTGCAACCAGTGATCGAAAGCAAAGAAATCAACCAAAGCTGTGAAGCTCTTGGTTTCCATCAAATGTAAGCCAGCAGTGACCAAACACACAGTGAGTGAACTGATATCATCACAAACTAATTCCATTAAAAAACTCACACAGAGTATACACATTAGAGGAAATATAGAAGTATCTGTTTGCATTAGATAATAGAATATCATTTAAATGAGTAAAGGAGGATACAAAAACACACTTTGTAATTTGAAAGTTGCCAAATCATGACAAAAATGATGCAAAAATGATAAAAAGAAACACTTATTTCTTTCTATTTTATTGCTTTTTTACATTCATTTAAATGCTAATACTTGATCTTTCAGACATTTAAGTGCACTTTATTGTAGCCCCACGTGATCTGTACGTTGGCTCTTTTCTCACTGTGGTTGGTCGGCTGGTCTTACATTTGCTGCTGCTGTTGTTTGAAAGAGCTTCAATATATGGTCTGATTTCTCAGAGTGATTTGTGAAGGGATTTGTGTGCACGCAGGGTGGAGTAGGTGTTTTATGGTTGACACAAACACATGCAGAAGCTCAGATGTGGTCGGCAGACCCACGTTTCACCTTACCTTCATGCTTTCGGTGCCTGGGAGAAAGACAAATTACAGCACAGCTCTGAAGACACAAGCAGCATGGCATACACAACACAAAGCCTCATGCAACATGCAAACTGCACTGCACAGCACAGCACAAAAATACCATGCAACGCAGGGTGCATTCAGGTCAGAGGAGCCCAGGTGACCTGGATTTGACCTAAATGATAGATGTTTAACTGTTAAAGTTTCATTCTACTTGACACTGCTTTTTTAACTTTTTTGTCTTGTTTCCAGCCAAAATATATATTACTTTTTTTATATATACAACCATTTTTATTTTATTTTTTTACACATTTTTAAAAATTAAGTGATTCCTTCTTTAGAACAAGCAAAATAGTCTGTCAGTGTGGTTTCAAACTAGAAACAATATTATTGTTTGCTCACCCCACTGGCGGATTATTTTGCTTGTTCTAAATAAAAAAATGAGTCACTAAATTTAATGAATATTTTTAAGTGATTGCAATCAAATTATTTGAGCTACATTTAAATACATTTGACTTTCAACATTTGTTTTTTTTATTTAAATGCAACTAAAATAAATAGTATGCAAAAGTAGCACTGTTTTCAGTGTAAGGAAAAACTCTGAAAACAAGACCATTTGTCCTCGTCTAGAAAATCCTTCTTGATTTAAGAATTTGTAGATATTTTGGCTGGAAACATTTTTTGCAGTGTGTTTACTGCTGATATGATCTTCACTGAGAATGATTTTAAATATTGATTCAACGAGCATATTATTTAAAATAATAAATATATATACATACACACATTTGCAATAACATCATAAAGAAACTGTGATACTGTGGTGAAACCAGTTGCCACTTTGAGTAAGAAAACAGGAAGTGCTTTGGTAAAAGCTTCTCACTTTTCTAGACCAAAGTGTCATTCTGAGGTCAATAATTATGAGTTTGTAAGGTCACTTTAGTCTACTTTGAGTTAATTTAAAATGATCCTAAAGTATTACGGTTAGAGAGTTGTGATTATTTAAGCTTTTGGTGTCAAACATGCTAAAGTCATTTCAATATGCTGTTTTCTGAATTATGAACTCATTTGAGTGAGTCAAAGAAAATAATATTACACAGGAAAGATGGTGTTAAGTTGTTGCAGAAACCATTGAAGAGCTAAAAATTAGTTTGTTACTCATTTGACATCCTTAAAACAAAATATGTACCAGACCTGCTTTAAGAGAATTTGTCTAGAATTATAAAAACAATTTGTGCCTCATTAGCAAATTGTTATATCCTTATTATTTTAGAGTCTCATCGCTAGTTTTTTAGCATGCATATTACTAGAATATTAGCCATTTATTAGTTATTAATATATTATTAATGTATTATTCTACATCCCTAATCCTACCCAATACCCAAACCTAACAACTACCACACTAACTATTAATAAGCAGCAAATTAAGAATTTATGTATACGGGAAAGTCGTAGTTAATAAAGTCCTCTGCAGAATTTGTGCATCATCATTTTTAACGAAAAGCAAACCGATTTTCGAATTTCGATTTCTAACTTTTAAGAGTCTGAGGGTCACAAATATTAGCGGAGTTATATTATAAGAATGACCCGTCTTGTGTTCATGAGTCCAGTTTGATGGAAGTCAAAGGTTTGGCTGAAAACAAACAGGCCTCTTGGTTCAATCTTCAACAAAGGGTTTGTTCCACAACAGAACTTCCTCTTGTTGCAGCTGCATCATCAGTTTTTTTAAACCCTTCAACTACAGATCAGTGCTTTGTTTTCATGTCGCTCCAAGAAGAACCATAAAAGTGAGCTCTGAAGGCCTTTGATTGCGAGGACTTGTAGTGCACAAGTTGTCTGACTTGTATAAATGATCAAATATTTATTTAAAGAAGTATTTAGCCCCAAAATGAACATTTGCTGAAAATGTGCTCACCCTCGGGCCAAGCGAGATTAAGATGAGTTTGTTTCTTCATCAGATTTTGAGAACTGTATTTGTCAGTGCATCAGTATCAGTGTCTCAGCAACAGATGCTCTGCAGTGAATGGGTGCCATCAGAATAAGAGTCCAAATAGCTGATAAATCATCACAAAAATCCCCACACCCATGAGTAAAATATGTATCATAAATACGTTTTTAAACTTTAAACCATTGCTTTTTACCAAAAAATATGTGTCTAAAATCCATAATAATGTGAGAAAGTGTAGCTCACATCAAAATGCATTCAACCTGTGCAGATTTCTCTCCTGATTTAGACAACACCTCTTTTCACTCTATAATAAATAGATGACTCAAATTTGACCTACGGTTTAAAGTTAAAACATCTTAAAGATGGATTTGTTTCTTACAAACACTCTTCTCCAGATGTTAACTGATGGACTGGATTGGTGTGGATTATTGTGATGTTTGGACTCTCATTCTGACGGCACCCATTCACTTCATTGGTGAGGAAGTGATGCAATGCTCTAAACATTTCTCCAAATCTGATGAAGAACTAAACGCATCTTGGCTGGCCTGAGGGTGACTACATTTTTAGCGAATGTTACTTTAGGGCAGGGGTCATCAAACTCAGTCCTGGGGGGCCGGTGTCCTGCAGAGTTTTGCTCCAACTTTCCTCAACACACCTGCCTGGAAGTGAAGTATACCTAATAAGACCTTGATTAGCTGCTTCAGGTGTGTTTGATTAGGGGTTGGAGCTAAACTCTGCAGGACACCGGTCCTCCAGGGCTGAGTTTGATGACCTCTGCTTTCGGGTGTTAAGCATGATGATGGCATTAGCATGCGCAGGACAATTCAGGACGGCAGCGCAGGAAGCAGCGATGGCAAATGACGGAATGAAGCGGGTGCAACTACAAACTACAGCAGCAGGAACTAGCTTGACAGACAAACAGGCGACATGACGCTGGACTTACAGCTCTAAAGTCTGTTAATGCTGAGGACGGGTTAACCACAGACCGTAACCCTGAGGACGAGGAGACGGGTGTCTTTCGAACGGCTGGAGCACCGAACCCTTGAGTATGAACCCCTGAATTGTTATTCTTCCCTGAAAGTGTCAAAGAAAACAGAGATGACACCCACACACCGACAGAACAGGCACAGGAAACAAAGTGCTGCAGAATTCAGTCAAAAGCAGCTGAACACTTAACAGTTCATCTCTCGCATGACCTTACCAACGATTTATTAACATTTAATCAAATATAAGCACTTACAAGAGCAGTTACTGCCGTTAAGGACAGATCAGATGATTTTGATCAACTAATAAAGACATAATAAGTGCAGTTGCTTTTGTCAAAATTCTGCAATGACCTGGATGACCTTCAGAAATTGTTTAAGAGGCTTCTAGATGCAGGACACCCTTGATGTGTGGAAGAAAGAAGTGACAGCAATCAAGAACACTGAAGAAACTAAAAGGTAAAAGTCCACATGAATTCAGCTCAAACTATATTCCATATTCTAACATGCACCAAACCAAATACTGATTCATCATATTCACTTTTTATGGATTCTATTTGCTGTTGCATGAAATAAGTATATTTAAAATAAATAATATCAAATTATATTAATATTAAAAACACTATTAATAACAATAAATACATATTTATAATATCTAACAATTAATTTTAATAATATATTCAATATTAACTTTCTTCTTTCAGTGAGCTTACTGCAATGCATTCTGGGATTGTTTTCTCCACAAAGTGCCCATGCGACGCTGCCTTACAATTTGGACAAAATGAGGCATCTTAGAAGTCACTATAATGTTCCTGCCTACCTTTTGGGGCAGACGTTTAATTATGTTGGATGAAACGAGTGCTTTAGCTGGTCTGCAGCGGCTGACATCTATTAGATTTGATTGAGGATGTAAAAAGGCTCATATTCACCAGCGGCGCACCGACACTGCTGCAAAAGTTTCATTTCTTCAAACTATGAGCAGAATTTACAAACTCTGACAAACTGCTAACCACAACCCACTATAACAACCAACCAGACTGAAATGAGCTCGATATGAGGTGAATCTCACAAAACCTGTCAAGAACAAGAAGCGGAAATATGCGTGCCATTAAATGCATTACTGTAATGAAACATTTTTACATTTTGAAAATTTAATCATAATTGTACAATAAACTTAAATGCTAGTTTAATTGTGACTTGTATTGTATGGTTCTAAAATACCTGTTGTAACACTATGTAGATCTTTTAATAAAGAAATAATGTATTACAGTAATGATCTAATGATAGTAATTATCAATTAGGAAATATGCATTAACTTCATTACTACAATGAAATATTTTTATTTTATCTGTAAAATTGTGAAATAAATTTTAATTAAAAAATGTAACTACATTAAAAAAAAAGAAAAATACCTGTAATTTTATGATTTTTTGATAATTAAAACAATTACTGTGATGATCTGTGTGCGCATAGATTGATTTAAAATGCAGCACTTTATGTTTAATACACTTTACATATTGCATTACACACAGTAAAGACTGAATTGCAGTAACCTTTGAAAATAATGGCTAAAATAACAACAACAATAACAAAAAAAAAAAAGAAGTAACAATTTGTTTACAACAAAAAGTTTAGAGCTAAAATGTGTCAAGTAGCTCAAATGTGAATGCAAAATCCTACTATATTTAGGAATAAATAAAATGATATTTTGGGATCAAATTTGACCCATATATACTTTTATGAGATTCACCTGAAAAAGTAATGCATTAAAGAATGAGAGTGGCTTACAGTAGTGATAGTAAGATTCATGTTCTGTATGAGGATCATTCAGAGTGCACACATGAGAGAAGCCACAAAGGGTCACAGAGATCAGAAACATACAGCATTTACACCAGAAGTGTGAGAACCTGGCATAAACATATTTAGCCAGCCGTGGGAACACTGGTGCTCAGTTTAAGGGTGTGAACCACAAACTTTAGAGGAACTCACTTCTCTATATCTCTCACCACTACACAGCCTGATGTGCCATGGAGAGGAAGGGCTTTTTTCTGTCTTAACTCAGAGATAGTAGTGAAACTACCAGCCCCACCCATGCCCTTTATGTGCCTGTTATAGTAATAAACACACCACAAACAACACTAAACAATCCCCTGTAGCACACACAAGAGAGAATTAGTAGTGTAAACACCCACTGTGAAGGTTACAGGCCGGAAAAGAATACTAATGTAAAAGCAACGAGGTTAGAGGTGACTTACGAGAGCATCTCTGAACTCACATATTTATCTGAAGCATACAAATGTGCACACAGACACTTCTAACAATTAACAATGAATTACACAACCACTGTAAAGTACATGCTACATAGCAAATCTATTTAGAATTATACATCTATATGACAATGTATAAGCAATCTTAATTGCGTCACAAAATGTAAAATTATATCATCCAGTTGTTTATAAACTAATTAATGTATGTGGCCCTGTATGAACACAGGCAAATTGTAATAATTAATAAATGAATAAAAAATAATTAAACAATCATATTCACTCACATTACATGATATATACTATATAGCAAATCTAATTATAATTAATATAATTATTATTATATATATTTAATAATTATATATAATTTTTTACAATTCATCCATTTTAAATATGAATTATTAATTATTGTTCTGTATAATAATTACAATTAATTATTTTTATAGGCTACAGATTTTTTTAATGATGTGATGATATAATGATCAATCATGGCCATTAAAAAAAATGCAATTAAATTTATTTTTCTTTCATAGTAGTCCTCGTGTTTGGATGAAAGCATGAGATGAATGTGTAAATGGTCACAGAGGTCTGATCCACTCACCACACAACTAGTCACCGTAAAGGCTGGGTAACCTCTACAGCACTATTAATGCCGCAGGAAACACTTATTCAGTGTCGACCAAAACAGACACTAACAACACACTTTGATGATGTGATTCTGGATACGCTCGTTCTGTACATGGATGCCGGTCATCACACACACACACAGAGTTATGTTGTGTACACATTTGCACGTGTGAAAACACAAACAGACTTTCTCACGAGAGCAAACCTTGCAAATACACAAACACAGCAACCTCTTCTAGGAAAAACACCCGTATTTACCCTAAAATTACATTTAGTTTTGTCATTTACAACCTGAATTTGTTTGACTACAGTACTTCTGTATGGTATGGGAACTTTATGATTTCTAAATGCACTAAAGCGGCATTTATGCACTCAAAAATACAGTAAAATTGTGAAATATTATGATTTTCTTTTCTATGTGAATACCTGTTACAGTGCAATTTATTTCTGCGATAAAGGCTGAATTTTCAGCATCATTACTTCACAGTCACATGATCCTTTAGCAATCATTCCAATATGGTGTTTTGCTGCTTAAGAAACATTTCTGATTATTACCAATGTTAAAAACATTTGTGCTGCTGAATATTGATGCAGAAATCATGATATACAACCATTTAAATGTTTGTAGTGTGTTTTAAAGAACGCTTTTATTCAGCAAGTATGCATTATATTGATCACAAATAACAGTAAAGACATGCACAATATAGCTGAAGATTTCTTTCTATTTAAACATGGACTATTAATTTGAGCAGCCTATTAGAATGATCATGTGAAGATTCAGATGTGATTACAGAAATAAAAATACATTTTAACACATTTAAATAGTTATTTCAAATTGTAATGATATTTCATTTTTACTGTGTTTTTAATCAAATAAATGCAGCTTTGGTGACCAGAAGAGACTGCATTTTCTCTACTACTGTATATGCTTTCATTGCATGGAAACACGACACAGAAGAACGTGTGAGGAAACGCCAGAATCTTCATTTTAGGGTGAACTATGGAGAAATACAGCTGCAGCGGTCTGTTGTTCTTAACCACAGCAGCTGAATATCTCATGCCAAGCGACTCTTATCTTCCCCGTCACAGCTGTCCTGTGATGAGCTCACAGAGCACTGATGCGCATGATATCGTTAAAATGGGGAAGTGCTTGCCTTTCCATTATCAGACTCACTCTGCATGATCTGTCATTTGATTGAGTTTGTTTGCGTGTGGTGAAACGTCTGATGTGGGTTGTGAAATGTGGTACAAGTCTGAAGGTGTTCATAATTAAAATTTCAATGATTACTTATAAGAATGCTCCGCTTTCAATATAAATCAGGCTCAACCACAGAAAATAATTCATCCGAACTTGAACAATGGAAGTCTACGGTGCACTACACTAAACAAACAGATTGGAAAGTACTGCCAAGGTATGTGACATTACCATCAGTAATATTTACCAGTGTTTTTATTATCACTATATATATATATTTTCTAATAATTATAATTCTGTAATAACATTTTTTATAAAATGTTATATTATTATATTTTGTAACTAAAACAACAATTTCAGTAAGTACAATACAATGCAAAAATTATATGAGAAACAAAAAAAGTTCTTAAGTGCTAAAATGAGTTGAAGAATCATTCAAATTATATATTTATTTTAAACATTAATAAAAATGGAAAAAGCCAAACCTAAAGTTTAATTAAAAATGGTATAAAAATGTTTGTTATTTTCCAATATATTTTTTTATTTATATATATACACATGTATATCTCAATTAAATAAAAATTGAAACTAAAATTCTGAAAGTCAAAATTTATTGACAAATAAAAAAAAAGAAAAAAAACAAAAATAAAAGTTCCATAACTTAAACTAAAATGAAAACTAAGAAATTATAAAATAAAGAATAGCCCAAAAAAAAAAAAAAAAGAATATATATTAGGGATGCAACGGATTTCGGTTTGCCCTGTTCGGTTCGGTACACCCACGTGAATCGCGATATTTTGGTAGCCTATTTGAGGCATTAAACTTTCATTTTAATTAAAATGGGCATTTTCTTAATCTCCCTGCACTGGCTCCCAATTGCAGCTCGCATTAAATTCAAGGCACTGACGCTTGCATTTGGAACAATCACCGGCTCGGCTCCCGCTTACCTCAACTCACTGCTACCAATCTACACTCCCTCCAGAACTTTGAGATCTGCCAATGAGCGACGCCTTATTGTACCATCACAAAGAGGCACAAAATCTCTTTTCAGAACATTCTCTTACACCGTTCCTGGCTGATGGAATGATCTTCCCATCACTATCCGAAACGCCAACTCCCTTACAACCTTCTCCTTCAACACTACTTGACATCATAAAAAAAATCCTTAACCCTATCCTTTCTTTCCCTTTCTAGCCTGCACTTATCTTAACATTGCTTGCTATATGGTATTATGAGCAGTTTCTAAGTTGCTTTTGCCTCTTTAGGACTAATTGCTAGCTGTTTTCCCCACCTGTATGTCGCTGTGGATAAAAGCGTCTGCGAAATGAATAAATGTAAATGTAAATATATATGTTTAATTGGATTTTTTTTGTGTGTGTATAGCCAATTGACATATACCGTCAAGTAATTTTCATCTGTATGTCTGCTGTGATCAAGTGTCATGATGACTGTCTGCAGTGAAGCTCGTTTCTCTCTCTCTTTCAGTATCTGTCCATCTCCTTTCTCTTGGTATCCTAGTAACCAGCGCAGCTACATGCATTTACTCACTGCTGAAAAATACGATTACAACAATGTAAACAGAGAAAAAGAATGAGCAGGGGAGAGAAAGACAGAATCAAGAAGAAAAAGCCATGAGAGAAAGAAAAAAAACATCTGATTCAAAAGGAACAAGAGTAAAATAAATGTCACAAATCACAAAATAAATCCTCATGTGAATCTGCATTTATATTGATTACGTTTATTAATTACATAAATCATGCCAAAAAGCCTGGGTCAACAATCATAGTATAATTTAGTGTCATTATATACAATAGCATACAGAGAGCCATGCAATATAATACTTATTGATACAGTTTATGTGCTTTAGGTGGTTTCTAACTGGATTAAGCGTCTGATCAAACAAACACAAGAAACTGAGCCTAAAGACATTTTACATTGGTTTTACAGTCTAACGCCACAGGAGATCCTTACAAATACAACCAGGTGAAAGCTATATCAGCAAATCTCTCTGAATACTGAGGAATATAACTGAATTTGTGTATGTAAGTGATGCTGGAAAAACCTTTTAAAGATGTACTGATATTTACAGATGCAAACAGATGAAGAGCAGTGAAACAAACACTTAAATGTGTGTTTCAGATGTTTTTATCCACTAGTCTGAAAGAACACGTTATGAAAGTCAAGAACACTGAATCCGAGCAACGCATGCAAAAAGTCTTGCCTTTAAGTATATACAACTCAGTTTAATTTTCAGTGTATTTTTCACTCTGAAGATGCTATAATAACCTCAGCGAGTGACACACATTCAGATAAAAAAAGAAACCACATTTTTTATTATTTTTGTCCACATCTCACTTATTATTGTCAAGAGACTAATGAGGTTTAATAAGGCCTGTACTTAGCAGCACTTTTCTGAGCTAGTGAGTATGCATGTGTGTGTGTGTGTGTGTGTGTGTGTGTGAGAGATTGTTTCCACCTGCTGCCATGTGACTGATTTCTGCAGACGCTTGTGCACTGGATCCAGACTCACGCGGCACACGGAGAGAGAAACGAGATGCTGCACTGTGTGTGAGTGAGAGAGAGAGTGAGAGAGAGAGAGAGAGAGAGAGAGAGAGAGAGAATGGGGGTTTAGGCAGATGAGCATATTTTTTCATTTGCAAATACAGGTGGTACGGAAATTATTCAGACCCCCTTAAATTTTTTACTCTTTGTTATATTGCAGCCATTTGCTAAAATCATTTAAGTTAAATTTTTCCTCATTAATATACACACAGCACCCCATATTGACAGAAAAACACAGAACTGTTGACAGTTTTGATGCTGCCACCACTGCTGGGACTGTATTGGACAGGTGATGGTGCCTGGTTTTCGCCACACATACTGCTTAGAATTAAGACCAAAAAGTCTCATCAGACCAGAGGACCTTATTTCTCACCATCTTGGAGACCTTTAGGTGTTTTTTTTGCAAACTCCATGCAGGCTTTCATGTGTCTTGCGCTGAGAAGAGGCTTCTGTCGGGTCACTCTGCCATAAAGCCCCGACTGCTGGAGGACTGCAGTGATGGTTGACTTTCTACAACTTTCTCCCATCTCCTGACTGCATCTCTGGAGCTCAGCCACCGTGATCCTCGGGCTCTTCTTTACCTCTCTCATCAAGGCTCTTCTCCCCCGATAGCTCAGTTTGGCCGGACGGCCAGCTCTAGGAAGGGTCTTCTATTTAAGGATTATGGAGGTCACTGTGCTCTTAGGAACCTTAAGTGCAGCAGAAATGTTTTTGTATCCTTGACCAGATCTGTGCCACATTTCTGTCTCTGAGCTCTTCAGACAGTTCCTTTGACCTCATGATTCTCATCTGCTCTGACATGATTGTGAGCTGTAAGGTCTTATATAGACAGGTGTGTGGCTTTCCTAATCAAGTCCAATCAGTATAATCAAACACAGC
>JAUCNO010000663.1:2417506-2435097 GCA_032353835.1 Enteromius viviparus | reverse complement strand
ATGTAATGCAGTGAAGAAATGCAGACCCAGCTCCCAACCCAACTTTGTGAATAGATTAACGGCGATATTTTTTTTATTGCGCGATAAGAGTCTCGCGTTAACGCCGATAACGGCCCACCACTAATATATATATATAATATATATATACAACAGCTGTGTTCAGATTGGTAATGTATACTAGGTACTGAGCAGTATGTCCCGTTTTACTCTGAATAACAGAAGAAATGACTCTATGCATACTACATACTTAGTCAATATGACAATCTATGCATCGCTAACACCATAAAAGAGGGATTCACTCACTGCAGTCCTGAGGGTCGTATTTTCCTCCTCCTTCAGAACCTTGACCCAATGACACCCTGTACAGGTCCTCCATCGACTAAACACACAGCAAAGACACAGCTAGTTAGGACACTTTTAAGGACAAAAGAATGGTGATAAAGTGCATTATGAAATGTGTGTATTTTGAGGCAGAGGTCAGAGTCAGATACATGTGGTGAGATTGTAGTAGAGTTTATATCACTTCCTTCTCTGAGGGCTGTTGGGTAGATTTAACTCTTCCACTGTAGTATAACTTCACTATATAGCTGCTGAAAGTAGCACTAACTAAACTAAACAATCATAAATCATATCAGCCGTTTGCTAGTAACCTAAAACATTTTCTTGAAGTCATCCTGAGATTTTAAAGTTAATCTTTCAATAATTTAACAACACGTTTGATTCTTTGACGTTGGTTAATGTTCACATGACATGTAGGTAATAGAAAAAAACTTTTTTCTCTGTTTTATTTCTACTGCATTTATTCTAAACTATACATTTTTATTAGCTTTTCATCAGCTCAAAAATCCCAGTGCAGGAAACCCTGAGCAGGAATGAATATAACAAAATATTACATATTTGCATAAATATTTATTATAATATTATATATACACTACCGCTCAAAAGTTTTAGAACAGTAAGATATTTAATGGTTTTTAAAGATGTTTCTTCTGCTCATCAAGACTGCATTTATTAGATTATGATTTCTGAAAGGTCTGAAAGTGACACTGAAGACTGGAGTAATGATGCTTTGAATCACAGGAATAAATTACATTTTAAAATATATTCACACAGAAAACACTTATTTTAAATTGAAATAATATTTCACAATATTACAGTTTCTTCTGGATTTTTAATCTAATAAACGCAGCCTTGATGAGCAGAAGAAACATCTTTAACAACCATTAAATATCTTACTGTTCTAAAACATTTGAACGGTAGTGTACATTTATTATAAATATAAAAAATGAGTTGCTTTACATTTCTATGTGTTAGATAGGGTAAGTTACAACTGTTTATTGATGTATTATTTTATGAGAAATAAAACAGAAACAGAATGAAAGGCTAACTAAAAAATAATATGATTTAGCAAATAAAAATTACTAACAATAAATAAATAAATAAAAATGATATATGATCTTTAAAATATTTAATATATTATTATAATATTTGATCAAATATTATATTTTCTCACATTTTTATATTTACCTGTTTATCTGTTCACATTTATGTTGCCAATCTTTTTTTTTATTTTTTATCCAAAACCCTTACTGTTTTGCACCAAAAATAAATGTTTTACATCAATAAAGAGTTATATTTACTTTAAAATAATATTGCTCCTTCAAGTATTTCCAGTACTAAGATACTTTTGTTAGAAGCTTGCAGTGCAGTCCTTCTTAAAAAAAGTTGACTAAACGGAACTGCTTTAAATAATGACTAATCACTGGGTAAACTACAGACATACAAAGTGGCATGACAAACATAACAACTAGTGTATTTTAATGAAGGAAGTGAGATGTCTAGCTGTTCTGGAAAATAATTTGAGAGTTCTGGACATAAAAATTATGAATTTGTCATCAGTGTCATTCTAAGAAGTGTTTCTTGAAGACTTGCGTCGTGAGGGACTCTGTTCAGTCTGTATAGAGGTGTGGAGGAAACAATATGCTTGCAAGACAACGCAGGAAGCAACCCACACACACGCTTCCAACAACATCCGCACAAACACACACACACACACACACTCACCCTGCTCTTTTCTGTCGGAGGCAGGGACAGAAGAGTAGTGCTGTCAATCTCTCCCATTAACAACTCTGAAACACTGACAGAGAGAGAAAATAAATCAGAGAGAGAGAGAGAGAAAAATCACAATAATCAACTATAAACAAAGAAGAAATAATCAATATTTCTCATCTACTACAAGATATAAAATGAATGTGAAGAGTAAATGTTGATGAGAAATATTCCAGTTCAATAATAATAATAATAATAATAATAATAATATATTGAATTTAAATGTTAGATTAGATATATATATATATATTTCTATAAAATGAAAATGTAATTAATTTACCTGCATTATAAGTGGCTTTATAAGTGGAAATATGTATAATGTATTAATTAATATATAAAGATCAATACATATATTTGAATTAATATTACATTAAACAAATACATAATATAATATTATGTTATCTGAATAACAGTTTTGACATAAAATAATTTTAAAGAAATGAAATGTATTAAAAAATCTATTTTAATTATTTTATTTAAAATATTTATTATGTTATATATATATATACATATATAATATTAAATTCATATAATTATTATTATTATAATTATAATTATTATTATTTTTTTATTTATTGACATTTTATTTCACACAATTATATTTTAAATAATAACTGAGCAGATACGAGCAGCGGATCTTACTTGCTACTAAAGGCCACAGCAATGGTCTCAATGGCCTTCTCAAAATCTTTCTTCTGAGCATCAGTGGTGCCATCATAACTGAACCCTGACAAACACAGAGAAGAAGAACAACTTTATGGTCACAAACACGCGCTTCTGCTTTGATAACAAATAAAAGTAGAAGTGACATCACATCAACATACAAAAGTGGAAACACTTGTATTTCAGTTGTTCATGTTTGCATATTTCACATGTTTTTCTTTCATAAGATAAGACACTGGCTGTGTGGTATCAGCTCATATCTGATGTGGCTTTGCTCATCTGATGCTAGAGCTGAATAATTTGCCTTATGTGCATACATAGGTGACAGTGTGAGCAGGGTTACCAGTGACAAGAGCTGAAGAATAGGAGTTTAACATGGCAGTTGGACTGACCTTTGACCTTTGAGATAAGTGTTCCTGCTGCGGTGAGTGTTTCCACAGTGTTCAGCAGAGGATACGTGCTGATTACCTGCCTCAAAACACGCAGAACCTCCCCTAAACACTCGTGAACGGCCGGCCTGCTGCGAGGCTCCTCTTTCACTGCCAAGAAACGAGAAAACATCTTGATTCGGTCATTTAGGGAGACATCTGGAAGCATTTGGAGATGGAAGTTTGTTTACTGTTTCAAACATATGACTTGCTTTTTATCAAATGCAATGCATTCACACCGGTTTAAATTTGCATAAGTGTCTAGATACTGATTAGGCACTGTAAATCACTACAGGACACTGTATTGCCACATGTTCAGAAGCAGTCCTGCCTCTTATTTTCACCAAAACATGTCAGTTATTTGTCCACTTCCTACCCACCCAATCCCACAATGCACTTCATTCTGCTTATTACCACAAAAGGGAACTCACAGTCGCGCACATGCAATGCTACAAAGTGTGTGTGATATTGCGATCATCTAATGAGTTCATCGGGTTTATCAGATGAAAATGTTCACTGCAATGACTTGTTTCACTTTCTGACTAAAGCCAAGGTCTGCAAAATAAACGATTAATAAATGCATAAATCACAGCCATGGTTTGTGAAGTACTGAATCTTTAAATAATAATCATATTGAGCAATGAATGTGAAAAATGTTTAAAGCTTTGAATGATACCATGATTTTACAACCTTTACTCCTTTTTGAATTATTAAAAAATGAGGCAATCTTTTTTTTTTTTTTGTCAACAAAGAATCCTGAAGAAACTATCACAGCTTCCAAAAATATTAAGCATAGCTGTTAATAAATCAGAATGATTTCTGAAGGATCACGTGACACTGAAGACTTAAGTAACTATGTTAAAAAATTCAGATTGCATCACTGGATTAAATTAAAGTATATTCAAACAGAGAATTATCATTTCAATTGAAAAATATTTCAAAACTTTTTTGTATTTTTGATCTAATTAATACAGCAAAAAATCCTATATTGATATGCTGCATGAACTTCATAAGTATTACCCAGTGGAATGAGTGGAAATTAATAACTCACGATGGCTCAAAAACAATGCATATTTATGAAACCTACATGTTTATTTCTTAGAAAGATATATGTTCAGTTTTTGTAGGCCTTGTTAAAACACTATTGTGAGTAGGATTATTTCATCCAAAGTATCCGTTGTTAATTCCATAACGTCTTTTTAGACCTGGTAACTGAGGCTTGAGCCGTTGACAGCAGGCTAATGCATTTAATAGCTAAGTTATGTGTGTGTGTGTGTGTGAGAGAAAGAGAGCAGGAGAGAGATGTGAATTACGAGTCTGTGCATCTCTAAGTTTAAGTTAATTTTCTTCACTAACAGCACATGTATGCAAGGTCAAAAAACACTTTTCTCCAACAATAGATTTAATTTTACCCCATTTCTAAATGATTCGTAAACGTGTGAAGCAGTTCGAAGAATCAGTCTGTCTAAACCCCGCCTCTCCGTGAGCCCTGTCACTGTCACTGCTGTGATTGGTCAGATGGCGCAGGCCTTTATGATTGGTCTACCACTACAGCATGCGTCAGAAAACCAAACGCCCATTACCATAACTGAATGACAGCAGGATACAGCATCTTCTTGACATGACTGTTTGTGGGTGGGGCAAGTTGTTCAGGACGTAGAACGTGGGCGGACATTATGCAAATATGTTACTCAGTGACATGGATCCGTAACAGAGAAAGATTTGAACTGCTAACGACTCGTTTTTTTTAATAGACATTAACTTTATTAATCGTGCACTGTCAGCATCACAACTTTGCAGATAGTTTATGTTCACATACAGCTACATGACATAAAATAGGATAAAGTAGTCAGAGTAAGTTAGCGCTAGCTATGTTAGCGCTCATGTAAATGTGTGTACGTCTCTGAGAGAGAGATAGAATATGTGTTTGCGGTACACGATGAAACGTATTTTTGGGTCTCCATACTTATACAGGTCCAAACACGAACCATTTAAAGTTAATGTCTTAAAAACTAAAGAAATTGTGTATTCTAAGAGTCTTAAAGCAAAGTTTCATTCGCTTACAAAAGATTACATTTTTTTTCAACGTTCAAAACGGACCCAAATGTGCTATTAAACGTATTTGATTTCTGTAGCATCACTGCTCCAGTCTTCAGAGTCACACGATCCTACAGAAATCATTCTAATTCGCCGTTTTGCTTATAATCATCAACTGAAAACGTTTCAAATTTGTGCAAATCAAAGTCGCTGTAAATCAACGTCAGCGGCCGTGAACAAAGAAAAACCTGGCGCTATCCCATAACGGTCGGGGAAAAGAGCAGGAGTTTGGCTGCTGAAACCAAATCCTTTTCAACAGGACAATGAAAGCTGTTGTTTATGCACGACAAAAGTCCTTGTGTGTGCGTCTGCATGCCTAAATGCATGTTCAGAGTGTGGGTGTTCTTAAAAATGTGAAAAACTCAAAAGTAAAACACAAGAGTGTAACATTTCAAACAGTCATTCCTCTTTGACGCGGCGCTGTAAATGTGCCGGACTCCTACACACGTGTGTGACTCTGATTATTTAATATGTTGTGAAGAAAACACGAGCGTGCAAAACTCCCTGCTGCCATAGCAGAGTTTCTGGGTGGATTCAAAAGCAATGGGGATGTGTTTTACAGGAGAAAGTGAGGGGGATGTTTTAAAGCGCATGTTGATGCA
Source organism: Enteromius viviparus (assembly GCA_032353835.1). NCBI lineage: Eukaryota > Metazoa > Chordata > Actinopteri > Cypriniformes > Cyprinidae > Enteromius > Enteromius viviparus. The sequence continues at coordinate 2,429,198 of JAUCNO010000663.1, read as the reverse complement.
TGCACGTCATGCAGATCTGAACAGATTTCCTCAAGTGCATTACTCAAAATGACTCGTCACTGTCCGGCTCTTCTCAAATTAATCTGCACGATGATTATAAAGAAAAACATCATGCCATCTTCCCAAAAGCCCCTACTTTTCACTGGCATCAGCATGAGCGTGATTAGTAGCTGACTGCTGCTTTATGTAAAGAGAAACTGTGAAGACATGTACAGGCCTGTGTGCTGTGAATAAATGGCTTTTACAGCTCTGCCATGGCTTACAGAAGCACTGCTAAGGGAATGTGACGAACTCCTACACACCTGTGTATCTCAAACTAATCAACATATCGTGAAGCAAACACAAGCTGGTGTTTGTCCATGCAAAACTCACTGTCACGATGCCAGAGCGTTCTGGGAGGTTGCAAAATGGTAATAGCGACAAGTCACTGTATTTAAATTCAACACAACAACACCGTGTGACTTCCCACTGGGAGAGTTTGCTTTCATCGTTTAGTTCTCTGTCACGCTCCATTTACCAATTGAGTTGATCAAGAGCAAAAATGAACTATAGATATAAATAAAAACTCATAATAAAGCATTACTTTTTTCTTTTTCATGTTTAATTGCCATTTTAATTATCTTTTTTTTTGTCAATTTGTTTGTGTGTGTGGTTTTTACTATTGTTTTTCCTGTATACATTTTTTGGTCCCACTTTATATTAAGTGGCCTTACCTACCACACACTTACATTTAAATGATCATTTGGAACCTGTTTGTAATTAGATTACATTACATTAGAGACCCGTGAACGACACGCACATGTCTTAAACAGCGTTATTTTAGTATTATTTCTATACTATTGTATTATTTATATTTGAACATTTCATTTATAATTTTTTTTTTTTTTAAATATTGCTAGGTTTACTTTCCATTTAAGTTTCAGTTCCATTAACCTGTATGTCACGGGGTCATTAACCAACATCAGTGACTCATGAACAAGACAATGTGATGTTAAACACATTGTTAAATATTTTTATTCATATTTTGAATTGAATTTTTTTATATGTTTTACTTTTAGTTTATTTTTTTGCTATTATTTTTGCTTATTTCTTTAACAGCTTTTTTCTTTTAATAGCGTTCTGCTATTTATGTTTCATTTATTTTCTATTCCAGTTTCAGTTTTTATATCCAGTCAGTAATCTTATACTTATAACAGGTAGTTTCTAAGCCAACATTTCTAATTTTAATTTTGTTTATGTTTTTCCATCTAACATTTATATTTTTTGTTATTTTCACCAAAAAATGTTTGTAATTGTTTCGGTTAACTAAAATAGCCCTGTCGTTAAATTATTGCTATTGTACCTAAAAATCGTCAAAAAAAGACGCCAACAAAATATTTTTCGGCTTACAAAAAGGTTTGGGAATCCCTGGGTTGCGGCAACGGCTGAAATAAAACGTTTCCTTGAGATGACATTGGAATCGTTGCTATTGCAACTCCACAAGCAGGGCAGATATAAACAGGAAGTAGAGCTGATGAAAATAGCGACACTTTAAGGAAGTCCACAAGGCCTGAGGAGACTCAAATGACTTGTGTTCTTTCTAAAGCAGACAGTGCTGGCGTGATTCATCGCTTTTCTCTCCTCTGAATTAAGTCAGACAGAGTGCACTGCGCTCGGTTTACCAGACATGCAAGAACCAACAGTGATAGACATCATTATCTGCACTCAAATAAGACCAAGCCATCGTACGGTTCAGAAGACTTGGAACTGACTTCCTCCACGATGCCCATTTGCATGTTTGCCAACTTTAAAACATCTCAGTTTGTCAACAGTCCCTCTTAAATTTGCGCACCACCTATATCCGATCACATTTCCCTAAATGAGTGTACATGCAGTCTAAAAGAGCATTATCAAAGCCTCAATATTATACCACATCACCACATTTCTGCACGAGGTGAGCAACAGCATCGTGAGAAAAGTGCTCAGTAGTCGTCTGGGCTTCTTTCTGTAGGGTTCTGCCCAGAAGCACTCTTCTAAGGGAAGGTGGAGGGGTGCAGCCCAGCGGACGTGTGTAATCTCAAATTGAAGGCTGCAAAGAAAACATCTGACGCACGGTTCCTCTTCCTTCCTCTCTTTCACCATGGAAACCCAACGAAAAAACACGCATTACAAATGCCCATTCCTGAACAAGTCTCGAGGGGAATCTGAAGACATTGTGCCAGTCACATCTAATGTGATATGATGTATTTAATTCTAGTTTCAATTTATGTAACACATGGGTATGAGTGTCTTATTCCTTCTACAAAAACAGAAGCAGAAATATGTTCAAATAACAAAACAATAAACCCAACAGTGAATAAGTACTTCAATTAACCAACCAACAATTCTCAACATGAAAAACTAAACATTTTAAATATTTAATATGTTAAAAGTTGTGTATTTAAATGTTATATCTTCTAAATATTGTGTATAATGAATTAATTTATATTATTACAAAGGAATGATTTTTATTTTAATTCAAATCTTACAATTCTATAATTGCAATTTGAGTAAATATTGTATACAATAAATTATTTTAATTTAATAAAATATTAGATTGAATCTTGTATATTAAATACTTCAATATTTTCAAATGCAATTTAAGTAAACATTGTGTGCAAATGGCTTTCTTACACAATATTTACCTATTTTTTTATTTAAATATCAAAATGTATTTGCAAATAAAAAAAATTCCTATTACAAAAACATTGTATTGACTTTTTGTTTAAATATTTTAACCTTTTTAGTTTGACTAAATATTATATACAGCATACTTCTGTTTTCTAGATTTACAATATTTACCAAAAGTATTTTATCTATTTATTTAAATGTTAAAAAAGTATATATTTTAATTGCAATTTGAGTAAATATTGTATGTAATTAAATATTTACTTATATTACAATAAAAGAATATTTAAAAACAGAAAATGTTTAATATTCAACTTAACAATCACCTACATTATTTTGGCCTACACAGACAAACATCAACCATCCAAAACTGTTTTATCAACTAAAAAATGGTAAAAAAATAAATAAATAAATAAAATCACTTTTCGGGCCGAGCCCACCTAAACATCTCCTACCTTCTCCCAGCACCATGTCCTTTAGTTTCTCCACGGCCTCAGCGAAGCGGGCAACATCTCGCAGCAGCGAGGGAATGTCCTCCACCTCGATGACCGATGTCTCTACAGGCTCCGCTCCATGTCCGTAGATGAGAGGGGCCCGTACATAGCCCTTATGGAAGCCCCACGTCCCCGAGGTCTGGAAGGGGAAGCCTGCGGCACTGGCGTGACGACTGAGTCCCGAGGGCCGCTTGAGGGTCCCGACAGGTGAACTGCACAATGCTATCTTGGAGTGGGAAGACGGTGTTCCTGGACATGATAAGGGGCCCAGATCAGGAGGGGCCAGCATGCAGGAGCCATCGATAGTGTCGTTGGAAGAATGTTCCTGAAGGATGGACAACTGAGTTTACCATGGGATGGAAGTAGAGGGACGAAGCGTGAATGACAGATGATTATAGAGATAATTATTATGAATAGGGCTAATGACACGTGGGAAGTATTAGTGTTATAAAGACGGAGGTGACTGAAACAGAGCCAGGTTGAAGACCAATTCTAATTTATCACAAACCCAAAGTATGGGAAATCATTAAAACTATCATTAAATCATTAAAAATAACAAAAAACCTAAATGAATCAGTATAATGTTAATTTGTAGTGTATTATTATTATGTTCATTTTGTAAGTTGCTTTGAAAAAAAAGCATCTGCTAAATGACTAAATGTACATTTTAGTATAATCAAGATACTATTTTAGTTTTTATGAATTTTTAAAATAGAATTAATGCTATTTATTTAATTAATAATATTTTATTTTAATTTTAATTATAATAATTAATTTTTAACTACATTATTATTATCTGTAAAATTTTGGGCTGACAGTCAGTTTTAAATGTTTAGGTCTCTTGAGTTCTACTATGTGGCTCTATGCAGATCCAAGAAAGTAATTACATGTTCTTCAGATCAGTTTATTACCAGTTAACAGTAAAGGTGAAGCCCTTCTAGGTTCACTTCTATTCTATACTTGTTTCCTTCTGGAACTGAACAACTTTGCTGCTTGTTCTGATATGACTAGCATGACTTCCCCTCAGTTTATTTCTGGAACAAAGAACAAGACGGCACTTAAGTGTGCTTCACCAGATATTGTTCACCGGTGACAGTTTTACAGTAATTCTGATCAACAACATGCACCATTAAACAATGCTCATGAAACAACTCTCTCTTCTGAACCGATTCTTTTAAATGATTCATTCGAACCGCAATGTGTTCGCAGTCTAATCGCTCGACTGGTGTGATCCGGTTCACTGAAATGAATCATCCGAACAAACCACTTCATTACAAAAGAGTCGTACCCACCAAACATGCCCAATTCTATACAAAACAGAGTACATCTAAGTTACCCTTCTTAAACATAATTATGTTGCGAACTAACGTAATTTTAAAAGGAAATCAACAAGATAAATGAGAACCCATCTGACATAGCAAATTTTAAACATGTGCAGATTAAACATAGTTTTAAACACTTTTAGCAGAGGTAACGTTACGTTAGAAGCAACCCATCACTAAACTGAACTCGGGATTTTTAATTTCCCTCAGTGCCGTTGGTCTCTTACCGAAGGGTTTTGCGCGGAGTTGCTCTTTTTGGAGGCTGAGGGCGTTTTATTAGTCGGCTCCTTCTTTTTTCGAGAGAACATGTTCACGCCGTTTGCTCTGCTTCACTGAAATCGCACTTAAACTTGTCTCCACAGGCGACTGACAGTTACTTCCCCATCATGATAGTTCATTGCTCGCGCCCGCGCTTGCCTTCTCTTCCTGCTGTGGCGCGCGCCCGTCTCTAGGACGCACAGGTTTCTTCAGTACTACACTTCGTGTCAAGGTCAAGGAAAAAAGTTAACTATATTGATACAATGTATTGAGGTTCGTTTCGAGGACCTTCATTTGCCATGTGACCAGTACTGGGGAGTAACTAGTTCAATTTAACGGAATTAACCTACGCAGTGTAATTACAAAATATATGAAATTGTAATTAGTTACAGTTACTGGAAAAATCTGTACAGTAATTAGGGTGAGACTGATTTGTAAAAAACAACAACAATAGATATTGCATTACCTAGTTGATTGATTTAATTCATTTTTTTTTTGTTTGATTTCTAAAGTATTCTAAAATATAAGGTTGCATATGCGCTAATTTGCATAAAATTCTAGTACAAAAGTCTGAAGTTTTTAAATTATTGTTTAATTTTTTTTGACATGTGGAGCTGGACTCCAAAAGCTGTCGTAAGTTCCACAGGTATATTTGTAGCAACACATTGTATGCATCAAATTATAGATTTAAGTATAGTATTAAGATCATGCGATTATTTAGTAAATTTCCCTCCGTAAATATAGTCTCTCAAAACTTAATTTTTGATTGGTAATATGCGTTTGCAAAGAACTTAATTTTGACAACTTTAAAAGTAATTTTTAAAAGTAAATTTCTTTTAATTCTTAATTTATGAAAGTGGTTTTGTGGTCCAGGGTCACATATTAGAGTCAAATGTTTTTACAGAGAGTATTTTTGTCTCTTCATAATTTGGGGGGATTAAATTAAATGTATGCAAATATTACAAGCAAATGTATGAATAATTCCCTCTTTTTAAAAGGCATTGGGGGACTGCTGAAGTGGAGCTATATGACTCAGTGTAGGAGAAAACTTCTTTAAAAATATGCAGTGTAAATGAAATCTAGATCATGAACTATAAAAGAAACACTTCAGTGTCTTTTGAATGTTTTCTTTCCACTAGTCTGAAACAAACACTTTATGAAAAACCAAAAAGCCCCAAATCTCAAACTTGACAGGTGCATGGAAAAAGTGTATTGTACCTGTACTGTCTGCACTTATTTTTGAGAAACAATATAGTGAGTTTAGTTTTGCAGATGTCAGATTGTCATGTGAGATGTCGAACCAGTTTAGTCAAGGATCAAGATTTTGCATTCATTTAAATAAAACTTTAATTAAAACAAAAATGTGCATTAATCAAATTAATAATACGTAGTTGAAAAGTGTGCACGTAACTAGATTTAGATGGAATAAGATCTGCTCAGTAAAGATGCTTCTAGAAATAAGATTGACGGACATTTTGAACAAACTCTTAAAATTTTATTGTTTGTTAAAAATTATATTGCAGTACAATATATTCCTTCTGTTAAATGTAGAAAACGTTCAGAATGAGTCAAAAGGCACATTTGTTTACACTATTTACAGATCCATCTAAACTCTTAAATATTGGGATAAAACAAAGAAGCCCAAAGTAAAAGTGCTGAACAGAATTCTAACTGGAAACATTAATAATATAACAATAATAATAATAATATCAACAACAACAACAACAACAACAATACATACAATCAGTAGCAGTTTTCATAAATGTTTCGTTTTTATTATTAAAGTGTTCATTTGTGATTTCTTTGTACTTTCTGTAAATTCTGGCAAGTTGTCAGGACAAAAGGAGCAGGAGCACATCTGAATGGTTTTTACACACAAAACAGTTCGGGAGCCAATCACAGCCTCATGGGAACCGGAAACGGTTTTGTTCATTACCAGTCCAGTTTCCAAAAACTGCTTGCATAAAAACGAGAAAAAAAAAAAAAAAAAAAGTTATATCAAAAGCAGAGGACTTGTAGTAATACTCGAGCGATATTCCTAAATTCTCGCTTTCTCTCGTACACTTCAAGTGTAGAATACGGCAGCCAGGCGTGTAGAAAACAGTAGTCAGTATCACGCGTCTCTACCTGCGACGGCGCATTCTTTCCCTCCACTTTTCCTGAGATTAAGCACGACCGTACGGAGCCTGCAGAAACTGCACAGAAAACTTTGGTGCGATGGGAATCTAGACGGCCGACTCTAAACAGAAAAACTGAAATTTGGAGTGAAGGAACAGAAGTAACATGCAGATGCCAGACAGCAGCGCAGGGCAGTGCAGGTTCTATTTGGTGGCAGGTCGCAGGCTTTTATTCTGTGTTTTGGGAGCAGGAGAAATCAATTAAACCCTGACAAGGCATTGGAAAAGTGTTTCAACTTCTACATGTGATTATAACAAAGTCTACCTCTACAAATAATGTCCCTTGTATATAAATAGCAACAATAATAATAGTATTAATAACAATAATAATACGAATAGTAATAGCAAAGACGCCAATACATTTGCTTCCATTCCAACTACACAAGAGTACAAGACCAAAAAGAAAAAAAACAAAACATTGACCTCATACATACAACCAAACAAACGAATCCGTTTCGTTCTCTTAACAAATATAATATTCTTCAAACACAATTCAAAAATATCACTTCTGAACAGATACAAAGAGAATCGCGAGTTGTTCGTGGGGCAGTATTTGATTTGAGTAATATTCGTTTGGTTTTTATTGCTATGCTCACTCTCCAGGTGAGGTCCAGTGGTTCAGCGCTCGTTCACGACTATGTCTGCTAATAAATAATTTGGTTATTGATTCCCAAAGCTCACAACGATCTACTGTGTTTAATAAAATAACCTTTCGTTTGGACAGTGATGAGTCTATACGATACCTGAGAAAGTATTCTGCAGAAAGCGGTCTGCTCTCGAGCGGTGGCGTCGCTTTATAACGTGAACGGATCTGTCCCTGTGTTCGGATTATTGAAATTAAAAACAAAAGAAAAAAGAATATGAGAAATTCACAGGGTTATGGGGTCAAACAGCAGTTTCAGAATCATGCGATCGGGTCCGAACGAGGAGACCAACGCGGGCGGAAATAAATAATATAGCACTACTCTGTCTAGAAATATATATATGTATATATATATACGCACACAAGACTGCATCTGAAGGAGATAAAGGCACTGATTTAACAGAAGGCATTCATTCGAAAAGATAAAATCCCTAGGACAGGAAACAGTATACACCAATATCTTAATAAATAAACATCTCTTTTACCTCAATGTCTGCTGTGATGAAATGGTGGGTGGAAAAGCCCTATTGCTTCAAATAAGGCAAACAAAAATCAAACTGGTTTCAAGTGCCCACGTACTTTTAACATCGTCTTCACTGATCGCCGACAAACCGAACGCAACTCTTAGCTTATGGACTGAGAATGACTTGGAAAAGAACTAGTGCTGTCAAACGATTACAATCGCATACAAAATATGAGTTTATGTTGATATATTTATAAATGTGTGTGTGCTCTGTGTGTACATTTATTATGCATGTATGAATAAACACACATGCATGTATATATTTAAGAAAATACGTTATGTAAATTTGAATGTATACATTTCAAACAACCTGCATTAAAGTGTGCGAGATGTCAATTTAAATCGTATTTCTTTACAGAGGTGAGGTATTTTATGCGCACACTTTCCCGAAAGCGTAAAAAACGACAATTTACACTCACGCATGCTTTCCACCCCAAACGTAAACAAGGCTGATTACTCAAAATTCATTAAAAGTGTGCATATACGTTGTGATACTCTCCAAAAGGGCAGACGTAGTAAGTCAGGGTTGAGTAAATTATGATTTTTAAAATTTTCTTTGCACAAAAAAGTTCTCTCGCAGTGTCACAAACCTGAAGTCTGTTTTATCGATGTATTTACTATGTTTCTGGATCTGGAATCATTTCAGTTGTATTGCTGTCTATGAAGGATCAGATGATGATATAATTTATACGTGTATATGCATGTAAATATTTTCGAAATATATGCTGCATGCGTGTGTCATAGCAAATATATACAGTACACACACATTTATAGTGTAAACTAAAACGTTCATTTTGGATGCGATTCATCGTTTGGCAACACTAGAAAGAACTCGCTGACTGTGCGTGTTTGAGCCTCTAGGTGGCGTCCCAGTCTATTGATTTAAACTGGATGACAGACTGGCGGTGATCCGAGGGTGCTCCGTGGATCATGTGATCCAGTGTCTCCAGGGCATCCATACTGCTGTGGCCGTTTGGTAACAGATGCGTCTGTTCGGACGAAGAGGATGGCGGCGTAAAATGTGAGGAGGAGGAGCTAGAGTCAGAGAGGGAGGAGTTTGTAGGTGCTGATGCAAATAAAGAGGAGGGGTAAGGAGGAGGGGGTGGAGTTGAGGAGGGCAGGGGTTGAGAGGTGAACGGGTACTGAAGATGCGAATCGGGGGAGGGGTAACCGAAGTCCAAGTCATCGAAACCAAACTCGTCGTTCGTTCTTTGTGTAGCAGGCTGAGTGGCATGCGGTTGCATGGCTTGGGGTTGTGACGGCAGGGATTGCGACGGCAGAGGTTGCGACCTCACATGTTGTTTCGATAGCAAGTGTGCGTTTGAAGTGTGCGTCGTGTGTTGACCATTTGGGTGCAGCGGAACGCACGAAGATTGTGCTGGTGCACCGTTTTGCTGATGCATTTGCATGAAAAGCTGCAGCATTAGCGACCTGTCTGTAGCTCGCTGCATCTGCGATAAAATCGCTCGCGAGCCGCTCTGTTGTTGCTGCTGCTGCGTTAGCACCCCAAACGAAGAGTGATTCTGCTTTAGTGTGTGAACGTGCTGTTGCGAAACGTTCAAAGCGGCATGCGACGACGATGACGACATGCGCATGTTCGGGGTTAGTGCAACCTGTCTGTGTTTCTGCTGCTCCTGGGAAATCAAATCTTCCAGGTCGAAAGTCTCGGGGACAGTCGGGCATGGCCGTCCTCTTCCACTTAGCATGCCTCTGTTTAACGATACACCGTTTAGGTCGGGCGTTTTGACGTCCGGCGACGGGCAGGGGCTGATGGTCAGATCTAGAACTTCGCAGACGGCTTCGCTCTTTGGCTTGGCCATCGGTGGCAGAAGGGATCGCGGGTAGTGAAGGTGGTTCTGAAGCGAGGGGGGAGGGTTTGCGATGAGCTTGCGGGCGTTGATCATCTTGGCCAGCATCTCTTGGCGCAGGCGCTGGTCGTTTGCAAACTGCTCTCTCTCCCGTCGCGCTTTCTTCACCTCCTCGTTCATTCGAGAGAGCTCAGTGCGCACACGGGGCACACAGTTCTCTGGGATTTTTATACCTGAGAAACACACAAGATTGTAATTTTCATTTTGAGGAGAGAAAACCAGACCAAATTATTCAGACACCAGATATAATATTGGATTCATTTTTTTTTTATGTGGGTGCAGTAAACTACAGTTTATTTAAGTGAGCGAAATAAAGTAAACTGTAACTAATTATACCCCAAAATACTTCATACAGTAGACTAACAGTAAAAAAATTAGGTCAAAAATGAGTAAAAGTATTTTTCCTTAACTGCTTATGTGATTTTTTTTACACCAAAGACAAAATTAAGGGTTTCTCTGTAATTGGTTGAGCTAAATTGGCATCATCTAATTGCGTACTGTAATTTAACAGCTGACTGCTATTCAACCGAATTCATTACATACCTTTCTATTAAAGTTATCTGACATTATCAAGATGAATTTGTCCTGACACAGTTAACTCCTATTTTATTACCTTTTCCGAATCTATAGCGAATAAACTGTGACAATGTGAGAAACACTGAAGGTGTCTAAAAAAAGCACTTTTTTATAATGTAGACAAAGTGCATGCACATGGTTACCAAGTAGTATCAATTCATGAAAAGAGCTTAGATTGGAGGATTAGAAATATTGGCATTTGGCAACCACAAATATGAAGCTTGTGAAGGCTTGTTATCAATGTAAGAAACTGCATATGCGAAATTATAATATAATGTTTTCAGGATAAATAACCAGTTCATTTTTGAAATAAGAAATGCAGGTGTATTAATTTTGCAGGTGATTTTGTTAAATTGAGAAAAGCAGCAGTCAAGATGGTGATTAAAATACAATTTATCAGGCAGCCCTATTCATTGCAATAATTATTTTACTAGGAAACATAACATCAACTCACCAACTTGCTTGCTGTTCTGTTTGGTTTTGAGCCGTACGATCTGCAGTATGCTGGAGTTGGTGATGTCCGAGACTATGTCAGACACTCGTTTCCAGACCCTCAGCAGCGCTCCGCACAGCATGTGATACTGTCTGAGACGCATCCCCAGAAAACACTCCTGGCCCTGCTCAATCAGCTTACACTTACCCTTCCTAACACAAACACACAGACACACAACACTGCTCAAGCTGCACTTACATTTAACATTGCATTACATTACATGTCAATCTGAGAAAAAAAAAAATTGCAAACGTGAATTGTGTTGGGTTTGGGTTTATTAAAGCTGGGGATCTACAACAGACGAGACACTCAATAATAGAGTTGGAAAAAATAAATATTACAAAATATAAAAAAGTTATATAGATATTAATGACAAAATAATTTGTTAAATTTTTACCAAACTTTTTTGGTTTAAGTAATAAGTTTAAGTTATAAATAAGTTATAAATGCTTAGTTATATTTAAGTTATAAATATAAACGTAATAAATTACAAATACCAAAACGTGGATATAAATTATATATATATATATATATGTAAAAAATATTAAACACAAAAGGACAAAAGCGCACAAACAAAATTACTAAATTTAAAAGAGAGGGGGAAAATGATAATATCAGGGTATATACAGCAATCCTTAAGTTAAATTTACTACTTTTTAATACCTTTTTTACTACCTTTAGAATTTTTTTTA
>JAUCNO010000663.1:2367611-2378978 GCA_032353835.1 Enteromius viviparus | reverse complement strand
CCTGCTGGTGCCTCTCGACGACCGAATTGACCGTGTCGCCGAACAGGCCCTCGGGCGCAAGCGGGGCGTCCATCAGGTAGACTCTGTCACGTTCTTTCATATCAGACAGAGTCAGCCAGAGATGCCTCTCTGCGGCCACCATTGCTGCCATAGTACGGCCGATGGCACGGGCCGTTTCTTTGGTGGCGCGCAAGGAGAGGTCAGCGGTTCTCCGCAGTTCCCTGATGTCATCACTACTGACTTGCTCACCTTCGTCCAGCTCTTTCAGCAGGTCAGCCTGGTATGCCTGTAAAACACCCATAGTGTGCAGACATGCACCAGCCTGACCTGCTGCTGAGTACCCCCTACCCACTAATGCTGATGTTGTTCTTAGCGGCTTAGAAGGCAGGGACGGAGCCTTCAAAGACGCTGCCAGTTCGGGCGAGAGATAGCTCGCAAGCGTCTGCTCGTCCCGCGGTAATGTCTTATAGCCGTTCTCACTCATTCCATTTACGTTTCCATAAAAGTCTGATGCTGGAACAAAGACTCGAGCGGAGAACGGCTTTTTCCATGATCTTGCCACCTCGGTGTGCAAGTCATGGAAGAACGGAAGGCTCCATTTTGAAGGTGGTGAACGCGTTTTGAAAAACTTCTCATCGAGTTTGCTCTTGCGCACCTGAGTTTGCTCTCAGGTTTAATCTCGGCCGGCCAATTGATATTCAACTTGGCTACTGCTCGAGTCACCACTTCCAAAAGCTCCTCGTATTGGGGTGAAGAGGAGAGTGCTTTCCGGGAGCGAAGCACACGCAGCGGCAGCTGCTCACAGTGTCTGCAGCCCTCTTTATCGGTTTGCGAGAGGGCTGCTTCAGCGTGCTTCGGTCCCAAGCAGGCAACACAGAGCGTGTGAGAGTCATTCGGAAGAATGGATCTCTCACACGGGCTCGCACAGGCTCTGTATTGGCTACTTTCACCCCTGAATGTCTTTTCTTTTGATTTTGACATGTTTTTAGTTTGTTTGTTTGCACACAGTATGAAGACAGAGACACCCTGACTTTTTAAACTAACTAATATTCAGACACACACAGAGTGCTTCGCTCAAAGACAGAAAGCTGTTTGCCGGCCGGCATTCCATGTGCTTTAATACTTCCTGGCCAGTGACGTCCCAACTCATCATTGGCTGATTCTACATACTGTTCAGAGCTGTCACCCTGAGGGCGTTTCCATAGCTTCTCGTAAAAAGTGAAGTGCAATATTACAATTTTCATTTTTGTGACGATATATGAACAAAGTATTATGTACTATATGTATGCAGCAAAAGTAGCTTGTATTACACATGCATCTTTTAATACATAGCTGAGTGATTGAGATTTTTCAATGGTATGACAGTATGACAGAATGCTACTTTAGTATTTTGAATTTCACACCCATCAAAAGGCAGTGTTTTGAGACTCACATTTGGTGCAGATGATCTTGGGTCTCTCCCAGGTCCCGTTGGGTCGGCAGCGGACGGTTGGGATGTGTCTCTGGAAGAAGCCATCGTTGCACTGGAAGCGAACCACGGCGTGGATGTCGTAGTGTGAGCGTCTGCGGCCCACTAGATAGGCGTTATCTACAGCCGGTGGAGTGCCACACATCACTGCAGACACACAGAAACCATCCTGACTGAACCCATCCTTAACATGATCCACCATAAATGCTGTATTATCAGCCAATCTGCCACTGTTTAACAGCATCACAGTTTACTAAGTGAAACAGTAATTAAAATGTTAATTAATAAAAATAATTTTATTTAAATTTTAATTTTAAAAAAACATTTAATTATAATTAATAACATTGAATTTTTTATATTTAAACCAATTAAAGTACACTTATAAATTATGATTTAATTATACATGTATAAACTTGTGCTGTTCAACGATTATCTCAGGATTGCACCTGTCACTGTATTTTGTGTCTTGTGTGGTGTTAGCACATGGCTTTGTTTTTTGTCAGCCATGTGCTTCCCTAGTCCCTCCTCCTTGTTTCCTTGTTACCACACCCTCCTGTTATCCTTGTTAAGTCCTTGTCTAGTACATTCTTTTCACCTGTTCCTCGTGTGCCTTCCACCCTACTTATAGTGCCCCTTGCCCTAGTGTGTTTTGCTGGTTCATTCTGTCTTTCTTAACCCTTCTGTCTTGGTCTCGGTCTCTGGATGTGGCTAAATGTGTGTTCTTGTGGCCCTGTCTAGTCCTTTGCAGTTTTGTGCTCTTGTCTTGCTCCTGTATTTGCTTTCATTTGAGTGTTTTTATTTTTAGATCTTTTGTATTGCACTTTATATATTTGAGTTGATCATGATTAATTAATGACTACTTTTGTTTTACTCTTATTTATTCCCCCTGCCTTTTTGTGTATCTCTGCTCCTGTGGAGCCTTGTCCTGTCTTGTAATAAAGTTCCGGTCCGTTCCTGTTATCCTTGCCTGGAATTTGGTCGATTTCAGTTTCGGCGGCCTACAAGGTCTAGCTCAATCAGCCCAGTCAGGCTTCTCCTGTTGCTGTTAAAGTTTGCCAGTTGGTACCAGAGATTGTTCCAGTGGGTTCCCTTATTATGTTTCTTTACTGTGTTCCTCATGTTATATCACCTGTGCAATTCACTACCCTCTTATATCAATCTGTTTTGTTAAGAAACTCCCTCTTTACTTAACCTGGGTCCTCCTTCCAGATCCCTGACAGATTATTCATACATACAAAATAATAAGTTTTTGTTTGCATATGTGTTATGTGTATTTTTTTAATTTGTAAATATAGACACAAGCACACTCATGTATATATTTTAAAAATATTTATGTCTATATTTATATATTCATATTTAAATATGAATTCAAAATTATATTATACATAATTAAATTGAATATATAAACATAATTCTAAAATATATACATGCACATAAGTGTTTAAATGTACATAAATATACACAGCATACTCACCATATTATGTAAAAAAAAAAACAACAACAACTAATTTTATTTTGGATGTGATTAATCATTTGACAGCACTAGTATAAAAAATATTTAAAATTACAAATTCAATATATATTTGTTTATATTTAAATACAAATTGATTACAATAATTACATTTATATTTAAATCCACATTTAAAAGTATATTTCCATTTATTTGACATAAATTATAAAGCAGCATGATTAAAATCATGTGCTTTAGGGTTACTGATCAATAAGAATCAAAAGCAAAAATGGTAGTTGTCCATTTTAAAAGCAGATATGCAAAATGTACCAAAAAAAACAATGAAATTAAGAGCAGACAAAATAGTACTCATAGTACTCATGCATTTCAAAGTATTGATATTTGCCTAATTGCATGCAAATCAGAGTGACCAAAATTTGTGAAGCCTTTACAGAACACTGAAGGTGCAAACCTACTGCATGTGTCAAAAGTTTTACATGCACCCTAAATGAAAAAAAAAAATAACAAACTGGTGTTTTAAGCAAACAGAATGCAGCTTGAATCCGCCTCAAAACAGCGGACACACAGATAAACCTTTCTACGGCTGTGCACTAATCTGAACGCTTCAGGTTCCAAGAGGGAAAATAAGATTTTTAAAAAAATGTTAACCTTTTGAATTTGAATGAAATGAAATCCTGACACCCAGTCCCAAACACTGCGTCTCCAGACAATGAGGCTGATTTAAATACAGGCAGGAAACCACCGGCCATAAACCTGTCCAGATCCTGGACAGGCCACAAAAGACAGCATCGTGGGAAATATAGTGCAGAGCCCAGAGCTTAAAGCCACAATCTGAGCCTCTGAATACTCGCTCCCTAAAAACTGAGAGCTCGTTGTGAGGAGTTTAGTCTCTCATTCAGAGTCCATTGAGCTGCCACATAGAGCCCATGAAGCAGAGATGAGACTGAATCAATGGACATATCAAAACACCTTTAATCTGTCCACCAGATGACAGTCAAAGTGACATTGAGACATTCCTGCAGTTTATTAAGTGTGGCTCACATACCCACACATGATCAATAACCACTTAAACTGGAAAATATATTTTTTTTTGGCGGACCAGGTGTCTGTACAGAATGTTTCGTCTGGTGTAAAAGCCCCGCAGACTTCTGCCACACTGCGTAGTCCCGTGATCTGCAGCCGACCGTTTGCGGCTGGATGATTTGTTTTTGGGAGGAGATGGGGCCCCGCCGCCCCCGCCCCCCTCTCCCCCAGGTCCATTCTTCTAGCATGTAAGCTGTCGTTCACTCTGGCGGGCAGGGCTTACTATGCAGCTGGGCAGGCTGCCACCACCTTGCACGCTTTGGCAACGCTTCAAGTCTACAAGGCGTTGGGCTGGACGAGGGGGCAATGCAGGAACTCCGCGCTGCGACTGACTTCACTCTCCGGACAACGAAAGTCACAGTTGCGCCCTTGGTCAGGTGATGTCCACCACGGTGGTCCATCTGTGGCTAAACCTAGCGCAGGTGCCGGACGCCAAGAAAGCACGACTCCCCCATCTTCCAGGTCAGCCTATTAGGCAACACTGTTAAGGACTTGGCCCAGGATTTCTTGCAGTCCAGAAGCAGAGGCGATGTCTCACATCTGGCGAGGGGCGCCGCCTGCTGCTAAGGGACTGGCCAAAAACACCCGCAGGGGTGGGAAGCGTTCCTGACACAAGCAGCATGGAGGTGATGAGGACTACTCTATGGGCAACGGCGATGACATCTCCGTCCCCACTCCCGGAGGAGGGCCGGGAGCTTCTGTGCACACAGAAAGAGTAAGTCTTAACAAAAAACTCACCAGCACTGGGCCCGGAGGTTCTCATCTGACCCAAAATGTTTTTTTGTCTCCTCAGATGCTGACCCAGGGCACTGTGTCGCTAGCGCGGGATCAAGGGAGGCAGGTAAGCGTTGCTCAATGCAGCTAAACTCACACTCCTTGCCCCTGTCCCCCTACAGGCTGCCCCACTGCTGGCACTGCGGTCAACATTCCCTCGATTCCCCTAGCGACGGACGGTACGCCTCGGCTATGCGATTCAGTTCGCCAGGCGCCCGCACTGCGGCATTCGCTACAATTGGGCCGTTCAAACAGCGATGCAGCCGTTTTGCGTGCTGAGGTTGCAGTCCTACTGGCGAAGGACGCAATTGAGCCTGTCCCTCTTGCCGAGATGAGATCAGGGTTTTACAGTCCTCACTTCATCGTGCCCAGAAAGAGCGGTGGGTTGAGACTCATCCTGGACCTACGAGCTTTGAACCAGTCCCTTCCCGAGAAGCTGCCGTTCAAAATGCTAAAGTGCATGCTACATACTTCCGAAAGCCAGTATTGGTTCGCAGCCATGGATCTAAAGGACACGTACTGTCATTGCAGCCATGCTGAACTGCCTAGATACATTCAGGCATAAGACAATGGTCCCTCTCAAAACGTTTCATAGGCTCCTGGGGCATATTGCAGTTGCAGCCGCGGTCACGTCACTGGGTTTGCTTCATATGAGACCGCTTCAGCGCTGGTTACACAATCAGGTCCCGAGGTGGGCACAGCACAGTGGCATACTCCGGATTGGCATTTTCCCAATGTGACGCCGCCTATTCAGCCCGTGGTCCAACCCTGTCTCCCGGGTCAGAGTACCCCTGGGACAGATGTACAGGTATATTGTAGTCAAGAATGGATGCCTCCTCCACGGGCCGGGGTGCTGTATGCAACGGGCAAGCAGGCAAGCGTCCAGCTGCTTTGGCATATAACATTGCCTTGAGTAGGTAGCTGTACTTTGCCCATGCAGGCTGGTCCGGACGGACAATCAACAAACACTACACTCCTGCCGCATGGAACAACATCTGCTCCTGTGGAGTCAAGCTGCTGAAATCACTGCACGCTGTTCACATTCCAGGGATACTCAATCGTGAGCTGATCATGGCAGTCCACCCACCCTGGAGAATGGCGACTCCACCCCCAGGTAGTCCAGCTGATATGGAGCCACATCAGCGACGCCAAGATAGATCTCTTTGCCTTCCCCGAGTCTGCCCATTGCCTGTTGTTTTATTCCCTCCACAAGTCCAAAAAAGAGACCACATCTCGCACCCTCTTGGGACCTTGTCGTCGCCCTACGGGGCCTGTGGCAGGCTCCCTTCGATTCCCTTCAGCCCACAAATCTAAATTTATCTGACGCTGAAGACAGTGCTTCTCATTGCACTGGCCTCCATTAAGAGGGTAGGGGACCTACAAGCCTTCTCTGTCTACGAAGAGTGCCTACACCTCAGCCCGGCTGAAAACCGGACGGCAATGTGCCCAGGGTTCCTACCATGCCCTTCCGCAAACACGTAGTGAACCTGCAAGCTCTGCTCCGGGAGGAGGAAGACCCAGCCTTAGAGTCGCTCTGTGCCTTTACACTGACCACACTTGGAGCATTAAACGCTCTCAGCAGCTCTTATTTGCTATGGCAGACAGCAGAAAGGGAATGCTGTCTCCAAACAGGGGGTGTGGCTCATGTGGTTGAAGCCATCTCCCTTTATACCAGGGAAAGCCTTTCCCTTTCGCGTAGAGGTCGTGCATTCTTGCGTCCTCACTGAGGACAGCAGGTGAGCGAGAGGACCGGCTGGTGCTGGCTTGCTGCGCCATTCTCACAGAATCTGTGCGCGTTAAAAAATATCTCTGACCTAGAGCGGAGCTCCGGCTGTGCTTCCTCTGGCTCTCCTTCGCCCAGTAGGTGTGGTTACAAATCTCAATATTTCAACCAGAAGGCTGTGTTTCCCTACAATTATATCCATAATCTTATCGATATATGGATATTGAAATTCAATGTGCAAGAACTAAAATGTTAAGTCATGTGCTCCGCCCCAAACCACCTGCTTCAGTACAACTGGCAACCCTGTGGGCCCCGTCTACCCTGTCTCCGCGTAATGTAATATTCCGCATCATTACTCCAGTCTTTAGTATTACATGATCCTTCAGAAATCATTCTGATATACTGATTTACTGCTCTACAAACATTTCTTATTATTATCAATGTTAGAAACACAATATTGTAATATAATAAAACTGTAATTAATTTTATTTTTCAGGATTCACAGATGAATAGAAAGTTCAAAAGAAATAGAAATCTTCTGTAACATTATAAATGTCTTTACTGTCACTTTTCATCAACATAATGCATCCTTAATCAATAAAAGTGTTAAAGTCTCTCACCGGTTCCTTTCTTGCAGATGTAGGGTAGATTGTAGTTGCAGGGCACATCATTCCATTTGCCATCTTCTCTGGTGATCATCACTACACAATCCTCTCCGCCCGCAAAGAAATTATCAGGCTGATTCTCTCGCCAGTTCTCATACACCTGTGAGAGGAACAGATCATGTGAAATGATCACTGATGAGACAATCTGGAATAAGAATGTGCACAGAATCTGAATAAACAACATGAGAACAGACAGATTGATGGAGACCATGTGAGTAAAACCAGTGGTTTAAGTTTGATTTCCTCACAGTCTTCAAGTCATGTTCATTTGGAACTAATGTTTTTTTAAAATGACTCACAACGTCCATCCCATCAGTCCACTGGAAATCCTCCTCCACTGTACGATCATTCAGCCCGATCCAGACGTTCTCATGACCCAGACCTGAGGACCACACAAACATAATAAAAAAACAATTCCCCCTATACTGCCATCTAAATCTTTACTGCATCCAGGAAAAAATTGCTCAAATATTTACTTGAGATCTTAAGTTAATATGTCAATCATTTTATAAAAAATATATATGATTCTGTGATATTAGATAATGGTCCAGAAAGAAGATAAACAAAATATTACTTTACTTCACAATTTTTTTTAAGCAAGTATTTTGATTATTTTTACTTTCATTTTTTTTATTTTCCATTTTTATTATTTAATTATTAGTATTTCACCAACTCTGAAACAGCTTGTACTATGATTGTAAAATGTGTTTAATTGTTATATCATTTGATTTTTTTTTTATTATTATTTGTGTATATTTATTAATTATTTAGATATATATTTTTTATATGGGTTTATATGTTTATATGGGTCAAAGATACTGATTTGAATTGGTAAATAAATGAATGAATTAATGAATTAACCCTGATTTACTAAATTTAGCCACTAAAATGTCATTCAGTGTTACAAACTTATAATATTAACAACAAAAATCAATTTATGACACATTAAAAGATGAACCCCCCACCCCCAATTTAAATAAATGATTTAAATTTGCCACTGCCCTAAGTTTTGCTCATTTGTCAGAAAGATTAAAAAATAAAGAAATAATTTTTTTATTTAAAACACAAGAAAATGTAATATGCCTCCTTTTTCTTTAATATATTTTAATATGTAAAATTCTGAATAAGTATGTTGTTTGAATGTTTACTTTGCATAAATATTGTGTTAAACGGAATGACAATATAACATTATTTTAACCACATTTTGACATTTTATTCTTCAAAAATATATTTGAAAACTTAAAAGTAGACACTTTACATGTGCATTCTATGGATATATGAACTTTTGTGAATTTCTTTTGATGCTGACATGGTCTTTGAGCCATATATATATTTGTATATGTCTTTGTTTGTTAATTTTTTTGACGGACCGTTAAGGAAGTCCTGCTCCATGGAGGAAGTGATGCTGGTCAGGTGACTGCTGTGTTCCCTGCAGTCCTTCTCTGCATCCTCCCAGGTGTGTCTGCGAGGAAACAGACGGTAGCAGTGACCGTGAAATTTCTTCCAGCCGTGTTCACAGCCCTCTGTGTCTGCACACAAACAACATCACCACAGAGGGAGTTCAGACTACTGAATATTTAACATGTGCAAGATGCTCATTTTACAAACTTTTGCACAATACAAATATGTGTATGCAAGATGCTCTTTGAAAACTGCAACTTTAGGGATAAAAATATAGTAAAAATATATGTTTAATTGCAAATAAGTTAATCGCAACTTCTTATATCACAATTCTGATTTTTTTTTTTTTTACTTTAAATTTTTTTTTAAAATTCCAATTTAGATTTTGTAATTTTAGGTTTATCTCTCAAAATTATAAAACTCAGTTAATAAATAAACCCACCAAAACCCATCAAAACAACAGCAACAACAAAGCAGAACATAATAAAATGTAATCTGAAAAAAATACTTTGAGAAAGACCTGTTTATTATATGCAATTCAATAAAAAAATGTAATGCCTTAATTGTGAGATAAAAGATAAAATGAAAATGAATATAATAATTAAAAAAATAGTATTAAATAAAAAATAGTAATACGCTATATCAATGATAAAAAAAACACACTCATATTGTCAGTCTTGTGTGCCTTTGACCTGTGTTTTGCTTCCCATGTGTATGCCCTTATTTGGTTGTTCCTGTCCCTGATTAGTTCATTGTATTAATTTGTTTCCAGCTGTGTTCCCTCAGGTGTTTTCAGTTCTCCCATGATTTCTGTGTGTATATTTACCCTGTGTTCCCAAGTCTCCCTTGTCGGTCGTTATTAATTGTCTTAATGTATAGATTTTCTACGTGGTATATATCTTCCAGAGTTTATAATGAATGAAATTCTCGTTTGCACACTCTGCAACTCCTGTGTTCTCCCTTACTGCATAGGGGTTGTGACGCATATACACAATATATGTTTTCATATGAATGAATCATGTGAGCTCATTGGTGCTTATTATCATGCCTTTCCATAATCCACCTCTGTGCTCGTGATTATGTGGTTCCATCAGATTAACATTCATCAAAACATAACCCACTGAAATCTCAATCTGCCTGCAGTGAGTGTGTCTTTGTGTGTGTGTGAGAGTGTGTGCATGTTTATGTGGTTTATGAGGACACAATGTGCATAATGACATGGGTATGACAAAGGTATTAAAATATGAAGGTGATTTATTAGGACATTATCAGTGTCCCTGTAATTCAAAAGGATTAATAAACATACTAAATGGTGCTTTTTTGCAAATCTAAACATGTCTGTAGTTTTCTGTAAGGGGTAGGTTTAGGTGTAGGGTCAGTGTAGGGCAATGCCACATACAGTCTGTACAGTAGAAACACCATTGCACCTATGAAGAGTCCCCATAAATCACAAAAACCAACATCTGTGTGTGTGAGAGAGAGATTGTGTGTGCATGTGAGTGCGTGTGTGTGGTTAAATCTGAGCATAGGTCACCAGAGAGCTGCTATTTAAGCAGCACACAGATGTAATTAAGTCTATCAGTGGTAGAAACACTGAGCAGTGAGGTGGAGTAAGTGTGGGTAATGTACAATCAGCCTGTCATTACTGCAAAATAAACCCACTGCAGGGTCTCCTATCACCCACACAAGCTTTATTTTAATAATAATGACCAGCTCACTGAACATTATCCTGCTTATTAAATGGATACTTATAGAGATATTACATAGATATCAGTGTGTATGATTCATAATGTGAGAAGAAAAAGAGTGTGGAGTGATATGAGAGACGTGAAACTACAAAATATATAGGGTCATTATAGACTGTAAAAAAATAAATAAAACAAAGTTGTTTTTCTGAGTGCTTTAAAGTACTTCAACATTGAATGCGTGTTACCTGCAGGTTCTTTGTAATTATAGTAGCCTACGATGAAGAGAAGCTACTATTTATGCTGAATTAAATGTCAGATACAGTTTAGTGTTTGTTATCAACCAATAAGCAGAAAACAATTTCAGACATAAGGCATGACATTTAATTATTTAAAGGCCTAAAATATGCCACAACTCTTATTTTCTTTATCTCTATTCTTTCTTTATTCCAGCTGCCTTATTAAAAAATATGCATTTCTACAACCATATTACTATTATAACAAACAGAAGTACAATATAAACCCATAAAGTAAACACTATCATAATTCACTGACGGTAAATCACAATCACAGTTTTCTTTGCTGAAATTACTAGCTTTACACTCTATAACGTTTTACTGATTTTTGCACAATGTGAATATGCACACACAATATATGCAAGGTATTACTGGACATACAGTATGCTAATTTGATAAGCGTGCCTATTGCATATACAGTATGCAATATATTAAATTGATCATAAAGGTGTAGTGAAGTCTATGGCTCGTTGCCTTTTAAAGTTTACATATAAGGACCATTTTGAAAAATTCTATTATAGCAGGGTCATATGATTTTGAAGTCATATGATGCTTTATGAATGAATGAATGAATGTCGCACTTATATAACGCTTTACTGTGTATTGCCATACACCCAAAGCGCTGTACAATCGTGTGGGGGGGGGCGTCTCTCCTCAACCACCACCAGTGTGCAGCATCCACTTGGAGGATGCGACGGCTGCCACAGGACAACGGTGCCAGTGTGCTCACCACACACCAGCTACAGTGGAGAGGAGAGAGAGATACAGCCAATCAATGGATGGGGATTATTGGGAGGCCAT
>JAUCNO010000663.1:2319425-2351008 GCA_032353835.1 Enteromius viviparus | reverse complement strand
CATAATGACTAGTCGACTAGTCGTTAAGGTAGTCGATGACTAGTCGACTATTGAAATAGTCATTAGTTGCAGCCCTAATAACCAGTAAGTCCACTCTGAAATGTGCGTTGAGGAGCAGAATGCCTTTGTTTTTGCATTACCCATTTCAACCACAAGCTGTCAATCTTATATACGGCAACTTTAATTCAAAACTAACCAATTACCCAACTAGCTGCTTACTCAAACAACAAAAGATTAACAGAGGTGATGCTCACCGGACTCTCCTGACATAGACACCCAAGCAGAAGAGCGGTGTATGATGCCACAATGCTGTCCTCCATGTGTTTCCCAGCATGCTGCAGGGCTGAAAAAGAAAGACAGGATGTTTACACAATAGCTTGTGCCTAAACTTAAAACGAAGCAAATAATATAAAGACGAAAACACATATAG
The DNA here is from genome assembly GCA_032353835.1 of Enteromius viviparus. NCBI lineage: Eukaryota > Metazoa > Chordata > Actinopteri > Cypriniformes > Cyprinidae > Enteromius > Enteromius viviparus. The sequence goes on along the minus strand of JAUCNO010000663.1, from coordinate 2,350,578 downwards.
TTAAGGCAAACTATCATGATTAATCAATCCGTTCATACAGCAATTTAGCTTTATTCAGTTTATTATAGTGAAATGTTGGCAAAAATTAAAAATGTAAAAAATTGTGACTCAATTAATAAAGATCTGTGCAGCTCTAACCTTTATTGAGGTCAAGCTCCTCTTCTTCCTCTTCTTTCTTGTCATTTGTGTCGTTGGAGTCGTTGGTTTCGGAGGCAACCCACTGGATCTCTCCAGATGTTTCCTTCCACTCTCCACTCTGGTCGGCCTGGGATTTGGGAGCCTCGCTTATGAGGTCATCGGTCTGTGCCTCAGCTAGCACGGCTGCTCGTTCCCGTTCAAGAAAGAGCTACACATACAGACAGTTGGCCAATAGTTATTAGATTTAAAGATAAACACTTGCAGGGCCACATGAGACTCGCACGGACCGAACTGGAGACTACAATCACCTGAACCAGAGCAGCCAGCGCATTTGAAGACTTTGCAGTCGGAGGACCCTTTTCACCCTCTGTTTTATCCTCTTTATGTTCATCCGTCTTACTCTCCTCCTCTCCTTCTGACTTTACATCATTCACAGTCTTCATATCAACCTCCGTCACCATCAGGTAGCTCAAGTCCATCTCCATCTCCACCAGATAGTGTCTGTTTCTGGCACTGTACTCCACCAGATTTATCAACAGACCCAGACCCTGAGCACAGACAAAACACCATCACATCCACCAGTCATGACACATATATCCCACCGTCAAAAAACACCAGCACTTCAAAAGCAATACTAAACAAAATCATAGAACCAGTCACTAGTACAGCGAAAACTGTGAAAAATTAAATAAATAAATGTCTAAACATTAAACCAAAGCTAAATTAAAAGTCTGTCTGGCATCTGAAAACCTGAAAAACCTTAAGCGGTTACATCTCATTAATTTGCATTTTTATTGTATTGCTTTCATTTAATTCCTTGATGTTTGTTTTCCTTTTATTAGATTTTCAGTTAATGTAAACCTTAAATTAAAACTAACCTGAATAGTTCCCTTAGAACTTAAAGCAATGTTTACTTAATACCGAAATATCTAAAGACTTCATTCCACTGTTTTAATTTCATTTAATCATACCTTCTTAAAACTCATATTATGGCTGGGGAAAGGTAGTTAATTTTTATAATTAATTGCAATAATTTTATCTGCCATTTAACATGCTAAAATTATGAACGATTAACGAGGCATCTGCTGTCAAAGTGAGAGTGGCCAACTCAGGGCGGTCCATGTGTACCCAGGCTTTTTATTGTTATTTGCAACTCGGAATAAAGATGCAGGACTGTGTAATAAATGTCATGTGAGTCTCACCAGGACACGGATGTCGAATCTCTGCTCCTGAGGCAAATACCGTGGGACCTTCAGAACACAGTCCAGAGCAGTCTGTATGAGGCCATCCTGCTCACCTGTTTTAGTGCTGCCCCACTCTGAGAGGTCAAAGAGAGAGATAAGATAACCCTCACATCCTCTATCTTAACATTTATACAATTTCAGTTCTTTTATATTGCTTCACTCTACATTTATAAATGCTGTATTAGCACTGCATAAATTCTGTAATGTGCACTGTCTCACCGTTATCATGTGTGAGGTTGAGCAGAACTCCGATAACGGCTCTCATACAATCTTCCACGGCCTTGCCCACGTTGCTATGACTACTCTGCGGGAGGGCGGAGCTTGATGAAGAGACCTCTCGGCTGTAACGCTGTATCATCTGCTCACAATGCTGCAGGGCCCTACACACACAAAGCACAACCCCAGAATGACAAATATCCCGAACAAAGCAACACTGCAACACTACACTTTCTACATCACATACCTTGCTGAGGACACTATGAGCTGGGACTCCTTGTAGGCGATCAGATAAGCCTGGTTCTCAGGGTTATGGACTGTTACCTGGATTTGTAAGAGAATTAGGTTTTAAATGAATTATACATAGAAATAGCATGCATGTCAGAGGTAACATATTAATAACCTGCAGTCACAATTTTTAAAGATCTACAGTGCAAGTATCTCTAACACCAGAAAAGGACAAACTATACACAGAACATTAAGTCATGTTATTAAAACTGTTAAAAGTCTTATTAAATATCATCTAGCGTCCACTTACACTCTCCAGAACTCGTAAACAGCGCTCGGCTCCCCAAAGGGATGCCACCAGACTGTCTTTATCTTCTTCTTTACTCAAGTTCTCCACACACTCTTTCACTGAGGGCAAAAAAAATTAATTTCAAGCCATTTTCTTTATAAAATCTAACAAATCAAGAACAGATGGACTCAGTTAGGGTACCTTTATCTACGATGTGGTCTAGTCCCCCAAGCAAGCGCAGTTCCTCCTTAAACCAATCTCCGGCTCGCTTCGACGTCAGAGACAGTAATGTCTCCATCGCTAAGTGACCCGTCTGAAATGCAAAAAGTCACAATTTAGAGAATTGCATTTAAGCAGATGTGCATACACACAAAAAAAAAAAAAAAAGGTAAGAGTTTTGGAGACGTTTCAAGAAATAAAAATTATTTTCTACCAATTTCTATCAAAAAGGCCTGTCGGTTCAGAAATAAAAAAGTTTTTGCATTGAATATGCTATCATTGGAAAAAAAAGTTTCTGGTTAGTAAGATTTTCTTTTTAATTCATCAAGGATCCATTACGTTTCTCTAAAATGACAGTAAAAACATAGTATAAAACTTTATATCTGTACTATTGCAATTAATGCTGTTTGTGAACTCTCTGTTCAAAGAAAACACTTTTTAAGTTTCCACGAAAATTAAGCAGCACAAGAATAAATGAGTCTCATATCATCAGGATCATGTGACACTGAAAGCTGGAGGAAAGGCTGCTGAAAATGCAGGTATAAAATACATTTCATAATATTTCAGTGGAAAACGTATATTAAACAATTATTTAAAAACAGTAATAATATTTCACAATATTACTTCTTAAAATCTTACAACATCCTTTGAAAGAAATCAAATATGCAATGTTTATAAAGGAAAACTGGTTGAAAAGAAAAAATATCATCACGCATCAAAGACTGCATTTGATTTCCTATACTTTCCTTGCTGTTCAGTCTACAAACAACTAAACAAAGACTTTTTTTTTGCTGCCTGTCTGAACAAAGCCAAGGTGAATTGAAAAACACTCCTCCTAAAACTTGCATTGGTTTTCTGTGTTGGTTCTGACATCAAAAGGTGTGAAAAACCAAAGTCACTTACTGTGATGTTTTCCAGGTCCAGATGTTTGTTGTGGACTGTTTCGCAGAGTTTGCGTATCTTCTCTTTAACTCGGCACATTTCTTTAGCTGTTAACTGGTCTGCCACAGAGTCATCCTGCTCCAGTTCCAGCAGCCTGATCATCAGCTCCAGACAGGACCGGTCCAGATCCATATTTAGCCGGTCTCGACTCAGTATATACATAAGAGATGCTGTGCAAAGAGCCAGGTTCTGCCAGATCCAGAGAAACAGCGAGAAAGAAGAGACAAATGTTGCAAACATCTTACCACAACTTTTAGGAGCACACAAGCATATAGACAGCAGCATAAACGAAAAACCACAACTTTAACAATCAAGATACTAGTGCATTATAAAAACATCCTTTGCCTGCAAGACATGGCCTTGAGTGACTCTAGTGACTTTATTCTAAACATCTGTCTTGACTCATTAAATGGATTTAATTCATTTTTACAGAGCATCCTTCAATACACAAATAAATTCAAGTCAGGCCGAAAGAGTCAAGGAAAACATTCACGCTCCATCTGTGTAAACTGAACTAACGAGATTCACAGAGTAACGGCTCAGCGTCTGTTTGCATTTCTCCCTTGTCTGCCGGCGGAGATGATTACATCTCCAATTAATGTATACTAATGAAGTAAACAAACTGTTTTTCCACACAGCATCATAGCTGTGTTTATAATGATAGAGCTGTGACAGTTTGGAACGATGCTTGGCTATACAGATTAGTTGGTTTGTTGGTAAATTAAAGAAAGTTGGCATTTACTGCCTGACGGCTCAGACACTCACCGGGTGCTGCTGGGCATCACTGAGCATCTTAAAGAGCTGGGCCACCTTCCCTCTGGCCCTCAGGTGCATGCGGAAGCTTGGCATGGCACAGCGTGCGGCCAGACTGATTACACTGCCGTCAAAAATGAAGGATAAAGAAAGGTGGTTTATGTAATAAATGTGTCTTTGTGGGTAAGAATCTTTTTAAAGTACATAATATGGGGGTTCCAGTGGGCATCAATGTTATTATTGTTACTCTGAAAAAGTGTCATATAAAGATGAATTAAAATACAGCATAAATATTACACACAATAAACGTAAAAATCTCAAATGAGAGGATTTTTTTTTTTTTTTAAGTACAAAAATTCATAAAATACAAATGAATTAAGGCTAAATGGGAAAAGTGAACAAAAATACATAAAAATTACAAAAACTATAAAGAAAATGTATAAAGCTAATTCCAAATATGAATAACGTTAGACTTATTTGCATGCGTACATGTTTCAACCCTGAAAAGACATCAGAAAAAAAGCTTGTAAACATATCACAGATAAAGCTGTTTAACTTAGCAGAAGCTAAGAAGCTGTGAAACATAGGCTTGAGGTTTGATTGCAAAGCACCCAGAATACTGCATTCAGTGTTTGCCTCACCTAAGGCAGCGTGTGTTGAGGGGTTGTGTGCTCTTCAAGCCCGCCTCCAGATACTCAAAGTCATCCGTGAACTCCTGATTCTCCCCAAACTCCACTACGTCATTAAAGTGCTTCACATGTTGGACAACAGTGTACAACTAAACACGCAAAAACACAAAAAAACTATTTATTTAAAAAACAGCTGCACTTTATTTTATCAGCATACATATTACTAAAATATTAGCCATTATTAGTGCTAATTAATTAAGAAAATATGAATGCCTTATTCTACATGATCTTATTCTACGTCCCTAATTCTACCCAATACCTAAACTTAACAACTACAGCACGATTAATAACTATTAATAAGCAGCAAATTAAAAATGTATTGAGGAAAAAGTTCACAAGTGTTACCTATTCTAAAGTGTTACCATAAAAATCTATTAAAAGATAAATAGAAATATAACTAAAACTAATAAAAATGACAAAAAAAAAAAAATTAGGCTAATAAAAACTTCTACTATAATAGTAAATAAATAATATTAAAATAACACTTTGTTTAAGTGCGCACATTTTAAAAATACTCATTAAAATAATTTCCCAGGGTGCAATTCTCACCTCCTTGTGCTCCTTCCTGCATTTTAGTGCAGTGACGATGTCCTGGTATGGCTCAGTGGGGATAGTGACAGACTTAATGACTTTAGGAGGAGGTGGCGGGGCTTTAAACACTCCATCATCTTTATGGGAGTTTGTCTCTTTGCTGCTGCTGCTGCTGCTGCTGGACACACTGGCCTTCTGCAAAAAAAAAAACACCAAGAGCAACATTATGGCGGGCAACTGCAGAGGAAATTTTAGTGCATAAAGTTCAGAGGTCACTTTACTTACAGGTGCAGGCACAGCATGAGAGGAAGCAGAATGAGGCACTTCCTCCGGCTCGGGTTGATTCCAGTGACGAGCATTATATACGGCTTTAGCAGGAGACTACATTAAACACACACAATAAAAAAATGTTATGTTAAACATTTCAATACAGCTTTTTTAATAAAGTTACACCGTTTCTGTTTTTTTAGCTCTACTTTTTTTGGCCCGCTGAAGATCTTGCGTCCGATCTCCTTGGACTTGTCGGTTTGCTTTCCATGTCGCTCCTTATGTGAGCCTGTAGCTCCCGTCTCATCGGTCGACTCCTGAGAATCTGAAAACAGATTTTTTTTTTTTTTTTTTACATCACGAATCCAGAGATAGCTCTACAAATAATCGTTATCCATAGTCAAAGTTTACGTTTTCCATCATGCTCTAATAAAATGATGAAACCGTGCAGTGAGGAAGTGGTCTTTTAAGTACCTGTACTTAGGCTGCTTTGACTCTGTTGACTATCTTGTGAGTCGTTGATCTGGGGACTGCCCACACTGGTTGCCAAAGCTTCCGTCGCTGCTTTCTTATTCTTCTTCCTCTCCTTAGCTGCCAAGTTGTCCTCATCCTCACTATCGCTCTCACTCAGATCGTCAAAACCAAAGTATTTGATCTTGTAGCTGGTGCTGCCGGATGCAGTGGCATCTCCTTCAGCGTCCTGAGCCTCATTCTCCTCAAAGCCAAAAAACTCCAGTTTCGTCTCCTTTTTAGTTTTACTCTGAGTGGTTCTGAACCTAAAGAGAGAGAGTATGAAAAGTGAAATCCAGATGAGAATGTAGCAATCTTCTAGTCATGCAAATTACAAATTCATACAAAAATTAAGTATTTTTATATCATACCTAGCAGGCTTGGTAGGTTGTGTGTCTGTTTTCTTCCTGAAGGCTCCCGCCTCTCCGATGTCAGCTTGCGCTGGGCTGACATACTCATCCACACTCCTTTCCATTGAGTCCTGGATGGTCACATTACACACAGACACACAGGACGGGTGAAGAACCGTGTAGTCCCTCACTCGGCCACGACCTGCAGGCTTGACTTCAGAACTCCCAGCGACCCCTGCAGCTGTGCTCTTCACCAACGCAGAGGCTGGTGTTGAACTCACAGCAGAAACGGGTGCATCACCGGTTCCAGAACTATCCGTCCCTTTATTTCGTGGTCGTCGGTACACTCTGTCGCTGGATGGTTTAAGAAGCGGAAGCTGTTCAAAGTCAACAGGTTCCACTGGAGGTTCAGGTTCCGCAGGGCACTGTTCTGAGCTCTTGAGACTGTCAGAAGAGTTCCCGGACTGGGTAGAACTCCCCTCGCCAGCCCCTGGAGGAGAGTCCTCCCCGAAAGGGTCCCAGTCAACAGAGAATTTTCTACTGTGGGTTTTTAAGCTGGAGATTTGGGAGACTGGTTTGCTTACTGTGACACTGGATCTGCTCCAGGCTCCTACAGTGCCAGGAACATGAGGGGAGGCTAGAGTCGTCATAGCTACAAAACATAAAAAAAAAACATATATAAAATAATAATCATAACAGTATTGTTAACATTTAAATAACAGCAATGTAAAAAAAAAAAAAGTATATACACACACACACATATATAAATATATACATACACACATATATATATATACACACATATGTGTATATATATACACATAGAGAAAGAGAGAGACACACTTACATGTATATAACAATTACAAAGAATATAAAATATTATAAAATTATTCTAAATACATCTATAGCAATATAAAACAATTATGTGATATAAAATATTGCATCAAACCAAAACAATAAATGTGGCATCCCTGATCTTAAAGCGATCATTCACACACAAATCGAAATTCTGTCATTATTTATTCACCCTTACAAACCCATATGAATCTCTTTTTTTTCCCTGTTGAACGCAGTGGGAATTTGAGTACTGGACTACAAATGATTTATTCAGCAGTTTGTGAACTGAATCAAACAATTCATTCAGAAGACAAATCAGAATTCTCTATTTTTCTATTTTTTTTATGAAACCTTCAAGGGGGAAAAATAATTTTTCATGAACAACAGCTTTAGTGCATTATATTTGGATATAATGCACTGATCATATGATCTATTTTATGATGGCCTTTTTCTGCATTTTTCTAGAAGCTTGACAGCAGCAATCCCCATTCACTTAAACTGCATAGAAAAGAGCAACCATCACAATCTTAAAAATATCTTGCGTGTTTATTAGAAATAAAGACGTCCAGGTTTAGATTGACAAAATGGTGAGTACCTTCCTTCAAACCCCACAATAAACAGTGTTGGGAGTATATTAAAGTAATATATTACCTTTTTGCTGTAACGCAGTAGTGCTAGGCATTACTAATCAGGTTTCAGTAATATTTTACTCGTTACATGTTCAGTAATACATGTGTTATAACACACTTTTTTTGTTCAAAAAACAGCAAGATACAAGATACTAACGTATAAAAAATGCCGCAAGTCAGCTCTATTTTCTGCTCTGGGTCAGTTATTATCCATGTGTGGTGTACAGGTTTGTAAATAAATACTAAAGAACAGCTTCTAATATATACAGTATGTGTAGAGCGATTTTTTTAATTCATTTCACTCTCACGGTCAAGTGAAGGCGTATTTAGGGCAGGTTTCACGTGTCGCGTGGCTACTGGCCCAACAGTGGAAACAGTGGCATGATTTCATCCTCTGTGTTCCAGGTCTGAGGATGTCCTCTGTCCGACTCGCACTGCTTATATAGTTTCATCTAATAAAACACTTCGGTTTTGTGTGTAATGGCAAAATAATTATATTTCGGTTTTTTTTTATTAAGTTAATTTAGAAAAATGCTTGGAGCATTTTTGTTCATTAAATATAAGTTTTAATTTATTTAACGTAAGGACAAAGTGGCCAGCGGCAGACAGTACTGATCATAAACTATGTTTGAACAATGTGATGATTTGAAAAGGTTACAACTTGGCTAAAATGCAATAAAAACATTTCAAGCATATAACAATGTTTAAACGTTAAATCACCTCCAGTGGAAACTAAATGGACGACGGTGTCATATTATTCAGAGTATTACATCATTCAGAACCGTAAAGGGTCTACTTTTATTTGGGTGCACTGACAATATCTTGAACAGGAGCGCTTCACAAAAACTAACCGAAACTCAGTGAAAAAAGACATGTATACAAAAAAGCCTTAAATGACCGCTTAACAAAAAATCTAAAACAAAAATTCTTTCATTATAATTTTTAATCAATAAAAATGACTTTTATCACAGAGGTGCATCACAGGAGATGACGAGTCAGGAAATTTATCTTTGTCAGACGTACTCAGAAAACACTAAATAATTTAAAAATCTTCTTACTATTTTCCTCGGACATATTCCTGGTAAGTAGGCTACTTTTGCTGATGCTGTGACGAGCTTTAGTCTACTGCGTGTATTTGAATGCAGAACTCTTCAGCTGCGCTGGCGGCGCGCTCTCTGTAGTTATTTTGGTGAAAGTAACTCAAAAGTAATACAGGAGTCATGTAACGCATTACAATTTTGAATCAGTAATATTGTAATGTAAGGCATTACTTTTAAATAGCAGTAACAAGTAATATATAATATATTACAGTTTGTAAGTAACTTGCACAACACTGGCTATGAGTAATGCAATACCAAAATAAAACGTTAAACAGGCTGTCTAATAGGCGGAGATTAATCTGCACGCAAAGTCGGCGGTCGCGTTGAGCCTTTTGACGAGAAAAGGCTTCAGTAGTTACAAAAATTAATAACTGTGGTAACATCTTCCTACACTGAATGAAATATAAAAAACGATGAGGTGACTAGGCTGTCTATGAAAGTTTCTGCCGCGAAGTTTCTGCCGCCCACGAAGTGAAGAAGAGGTGGAGTTACGAGGATTCTCAGACAGTTGAAGTGTCCAATGGTATTAAGAGATTTGCTCTCAAGCTATTTTCGACACCTTAGATTGGTTAATAATTTGTAAAAATAACAGACCCACGTGGTGACAGACCAATAGCATCGATTTGGGAAAAAATATGAAATTGACTTAATTTGGACATACGAGGTTTCCGCCCGACAGCGACGATGTGTTACACGTATGGGTCATTTATGAGTAATTTACTATTAAACAGTTAATTGTTATTATTAAAAAAAAAAACATTTTAACTTACTAAAAGGTTTCAAAGCCATTCAAAATTATATAATAATTGGCATTTGATTGCACTTCTGAAGACATACCAGTGCGTTGGCCATGTGACGGTTCATCGCCATGACGATAAGCTCCGCCCCTCCGGCATTCACAGTGGCATCTTTGACATCATCATTTCCTGCGATGGCCTTCAGTGCGCTGAGCACCTGCTTCACAAGCTCCTGGAAGACAGCAAGTCTGATTGTGTTGTTCACAAGAAACTTTGAAACTGAAGCTCTCACTGCTCCAGACTCACCTGACAATCCAGACTGTCAGCCAGGAGCGTGATCATGAACTTCAGGCCCCCGAGGTCTACGATGTCCTGACAGAACTCGTTCCTCACGGCCAGACGGGACAGAGTGGCACAGAGCTCACTGAGCACTGCAGTGTTCTCTGGGTGAGCTGAAAACAACACCATCAACATCTCAGTCAGAAACATGTCATCCGCATCACAGAACCAGTCATAAGGGTCATTGTTTTTAAAGTTGAGATTTATTCATTGTCTGAAAAGTTAAATAAATGAGTTCTCTAGTGATGTATGGTTTGTTAGGACAGGACAATATCTGTCTAAGATACAACTGTTAAAAGAAACTGAATCTGTGGGTGCAAACCCCCTTTAAAGTAGTCCAGAAGGAATTCTTAGCCATGCATATTACTAATCAGGAATGTTTTTATGCATTTACGGTAGGAAATTTATCTTCATGGAACATGATTTTTACTTAGTATTCTAATGATTTTTGGAACATTTGTGCAGTTGTGATTCCTACAAATATATTTCACGAATAAATACAAATATACACATTACATTTTTATATTGGAGCTACAAGTATTACAACATCCACACTGTAACTTAATTGCAACATTAGAATTTATAATAAAAAAAATAAAAGTATTTAATTTAGTGTGATATTTCGTCATTTTAACATTTTTGTGCATTATTAACTAAGGCTGCACGATGATGACAAAAATCATAATTTTATAATTTCAAGGGAATATTAGACTTGCTATGATTATTTACGATTATCACAATTTACACTTTACTATTGTTTGAAGGAACTGCATGCCATATTTTTACAGCTGAAAACCTAAAATTAGAACAAGTGGGGGGAAAAAACGGTCATGTGTCGATCTGCACTTACCATGTGACACTGCACATATTTAATTGAGACCCTTTATTTTTTACATATTTGCAGGAAGTGCACTAAAACATCAGTATAAATGAAAACCATTGTTACCAGTGTGCTGTCAAATGATTAATCACAACTAATTGCATCCAAAATAAAGGTTTTTGTGTGCATTATATATATATGGGTGTACTGTGTATATTCATTATGTATGTAAACACACGCATGTAGATATTTAAGAAAAACAACTTATGTTTACATATTAAATATCATAAGTGCTGGGCAAACGATTAATTGTGATTAATCAAATCCTAAATAAAAGTTTTTGTTTACATAGTATGCGTGTGTGTGTGTGAGTGAACTGTGCACAGCACACACACATATTGTACACAAAAAGTTTGATTGGCTGGGTCTCTATTTAGGAAGTGATTAATTGTTGCCCCGCACTAGTTAAAACTTTTATTTATTTCTTGTTGCATGTGTAGTGGGATCTCGGCTCACCTTTAGCAGCTTCTACGATGACTTTCAGTCCGTTGTGCTCCAGCACAATCATCTTGGCGTGTTCATGGGCGTGTCCGAAGGGCACTCTAACATCATCGTCAAAGGTCATGACCCTCAGGGCGACGCATGCATCCCTCACGACCTCGGGGTTCTGGATGTGGCGTGTGATGCTGGAGGTGAGCAGCGGCAGCAGGCCAGCCTTCACCAGGTCCTGCCGGTTGTTCTCGTGTTTCAGACAGCAGTGTCGTACGACCCGGATACACAGACAGCTGAGGGCGGCGTCCATCTGGTGCGCCCTGAGAGCACTCATCAAAAACTCTCGTCCGTCCACTTCCAGCAGGTCCGGCTGGCCATCAGTCAGTGCCGAGAGAGCAGCCAGCGCCACGGACAGGGCTTCCTTCTCTCCAGCAGCTCTCTGGCAGCAGGCAAGGATCGTGGGATACGCCTCTTTCTGAGCGGCCAGGTATCGCTGTGCGAAACCGAGAGAGCACTGCTGGGTGAAGACCCTCAAGTCCTCTAGGACAGATGCAGATGATGAAGCCACTGCAGTTTTGAGAGACTCCAAAGCCTGGAAAAACACCACCGATAACATGTTAAATACTAAAGATTTCAAACGATTAATTGTGATTAATCACATCCAAAATAAAAGTTTTTGCTCACATAATGTGTGTTTGTACAGTGTATATTTATTACGTATAAATAAATACAATCAAACACAGAAATGTAAATATTTAAGAAAAACATGTTTGTATATATATATATATATATATATATATATATACATACATACATACATACAGTATATATATATATATATATAAACATCACCCTGTGATTTTGCAAGTTCACTTACATAAAAAATAACGGAGAGGTCTAAAATTTTCAGCATAATGTAGGTGCATTTCCACTGTGAGAGACACAGTCTAAAAAGAAAATCTGGGAATCACACTATGATTTTTTTTTACAATTTATTTGGGAATTACTGTGTCCAAGTATCTGATCACATGCTTATCAGCCAGATTTCCGACCCTCAAAGACCTGTTATTTAGCTTTTAAATAGTCCAGCTTCACTCTGCTCATGATTCTAAATTAGTAGCACCTCTTTGAGGACGTTAGCTGTCATAAAGACACCTGTGCACCCCACCATCAGCCAAAGTGTAAGTAGCAACATGGGCAAAACCAAAGAGCTGTCAAAAGACACAAGAGACAAAATTGTAGCCCTTCACAAAGCTGGAAAGGGCTACGGGGCAGTTGACAAGCAGCTTGGTGAAAAAGAACAACTGTTGGAGCAATTGTCAGAAAATGGAAGAGGATAATGATGACTGTCAGTGTCCCTCGGACTGGGCCCCAGTGATGGGAATAACGGCGTTTAAATAAACAGCGTTACTAACTGCGTTATTTTTTTCAGTAACGAGTAATAAAATGAATTACTGTTCAGTTAGTATTTTGTCGTGTGGAGTATATATGAACATCTATTATGTGAAATAGCTTATTCAGGACAGTACCACATTGAAACAATTACACTTAATTTTTATGCTCCCTCTTATTTTGTTTCAATCATTTACATTTTGCATATTCTGTATGTAAACTTAAGAGCACAACTATATACTACTAGTCCTCAGCTATATCTTCACATCTTCACATGTTTATTCTGCATAACTAACCTCACTTCCACAGAGATGAGCGTGTTTTGTACGTACGTGCCTTTAAAAGGTACTAATACTGATCTATTAGACGTAAAAACCAACAAGAAAAAAAAGGTACAGATATGTGCTTGTAAGGGTACTGCTCCAGCCTCCAGGGACAAGCAGTTGTGCCCCAAACTATTTTAAAGCCTTGTTTTTCTGTGTGTTTCACCTGGTAAATGTCACTTGATGAAATCTAGGTTTAAAAGAGATTACAATTCTGTTTCTGGATGGATTTTCTACCTGAAGAACCTCATGAGTCTGATCCTCTGCGTTTTCTTCAGAAGAAACTTTGGGCACTGCTTTAACAATGTTACTGAGATCCACACCTGTGAGGACAAATCAAACCACTTCATTATCATCTCACCATTTACATCTATATCATCTATTCATCTATAATTCCCTTTCACTTGAAAAGCCCTGCTGTGTAAGAACTACAGTTTTAAAACTACCATCAGCTAAAATAAACGTATAGATGTTTTTAAACAAATGAGGATATTTATCAGTGATTGCTTTAGAAGTGAATAATTATTATAAAATAACTAGATAAATATTGTTTAAAGATGGAGTTCAGTTTGTTGCTGCAGTCAAAAAGGTTAAACATTTAGAAGAGGAGTTATTACATGAAAAAAGATTTAAAACACACGTGCATAGAAGTAACTAACTATATCTTTGTTTCTTCGTTTATTCTGTATTTTACTTAAATCATTTACATGAACATTGATGTAACTTGTATGCATGTTTGATTCTGTTATTTATTTAAATATTACACAAGAAATGTCCCATTTGAGCATTTATATGATCATGAATGCACCTATTTATTTGTTTAACAAAAAAAACAGAACATTAGTTGAATTATATTCAAACATCTATATAATCATTGATAATATAAATTCAGAGATTCAGGTAAAAAAACAACACACACACAAAAAAGCATAATCGTCACCTGATAAGTTTTGCTCTTGGTTTGTCTGGCTGTTACAACTCAATTACAGCAGCCAAAACAACATTTAATTCTACTAATAATTGGGTCAAGAGCCCAACTAAAGCACACACTGACCACTGGAACGGCGACACACAAATTGTGATTTTCTCTAAGTTACAGTGAAGCGGCACTTTCACATAGATTCTTCCTTATTCAATGGTTTTTACACAACACAAAGAGTTTGCAACGCAACAAATTCCATTCATGTAATTAAAACACAATTTGGTTGTGTGCAACCAGTGTCCATAATTACATAACTGAGTTCAAAGAGTTATTTTTTGAGTGTAGATATATATTAAAGAAAACTAAAGGATTTTTCATGAATATTTTCTCTTTATAACATGTCACTTCCAATACAGTTTTTTTGTTTTTGTTTTTTAAGAACTCACCCTGAGATTCAAACTGCTCAATGGCCTCCTTCAGAGCTTCACTTTCCTCCATGTCAAACTCCTCGAGATTTTCTCTGACCACTGCATCGAAGGTCTCTTGTGTTATCCTGCGTCTGGCCATGACTGCAGCAGCTGCTGGTAAACATCACAACAGAGCTTCAGCTTCAGTGTCTGTTGAGGCTTTCAAAGCCTTACAACAAGTGCAATCAAAAGGAAGCGGTATATAGCGTGTGGTTTATATGGTTATCGGTTTATGACATGTAACTACGGCAGAAGGGTTACACTAACAAAAAGCAGAATAGGGCTACCACGGTTTTTGGACATGTACCACAGTAATACCACTATATGCAGCAAAGCACCTTACAGAAATATGACAACAGCATAGCACATTTGGCAATCATTCAATACTATGCTATATATCACATTATATCAGACAGCATCATAGTACCGAAACAGTTCACTGCAATCAAAGCGTGACTAACACAAAAACGTTATTTATTACCGTTAGTTATACTACCTGAGCGTAACATTCAGTCGAACCCAAAGCAAAACAAACCGGATTAATACAAAACTGATAACAATTCTGAAACTCACCAACACCCAGCCTGTACGCTTATGATAAAAGGCTCCCCGGAGAACAGTGGGCTGTACGCTAAAGGCGTAACCATAGAACAGCCTTGAAAGCAACGCAATTAAACTAACGCAAGCGCTTCGTGAATTAAAGCAAGGCGTTGCACTGCGTTTCCTTTAATGTAGCTCGGGTGAGATTCGCGAGGGAAAATTGGTTCCACTTTATATACGTAGACAGACAAAACATTTTTCATATTAAAAAAAAACCTCGTATGCAATTGATATTACTAACATTCCACAAATTAATGTTTATTTAAAGAATCTTGAAACTGATTTGTGTATATATTTACGTGAATAATGATTGATGTACACAGACTTTTTTCGAGATAAATTTACATAAACACCTTGGTAAGGGATTTTACTTTTGTAAACAATAAACATTAATAAACCATTCAAATATTTTAATTTATAATAAAATTATTAATTTCTTTCAATGTAAGTATTTATATTTGCATGGATGTAACTGTTAACATATTTACTTATTGTGTTGCTTTCTTAAATATGTTATAATGCCCCACTTTATTAACATTGTGAGGACGCGAGTATTAATTAATTTATCAATTAATTTAATAATTTATACTGTTATTTACTTAAATATGCAATTACGGCCCCGTTTAATAATCTATACAAAAATTAGAAGAGCATTTTGTTAGTTAGTTATTTACTTAACTATTAGACTAATAGTTTTCCGTTTAAGCCAGTGGTTTAAGCATTTTATGTGTATGGATGTGTCCGTTTTATTTATTGATTTATTTATTACAGTTTTTTAACTAAATGTTACATAACTTATTTACATAACAAATACGTGTGTGTGTGTGTGTGTGTGTGTGTCTAATTTATTTATTTATTTACTTAGTTATTCTTTTTTTTATATTGAATAACTGTTTTATTTACGCATTTATATGTGCATGTATTTTACTACTTACTTACTTATTATGTTACTTACTTAAATATAATGCTCCACTTTGTGGATTTATTTAATATATATATACATATTTACATATGTAAATTCTGTATTTCGTCGCATCTTTCGCTCATGTGTGACGCCAGGGGGAGCTGTATTTTTCAGCCGAATAGAACAGCGTCGTCTGCGTGCGTCATGACGCTACTCTGAAAGCGTCTCGTGAATATAAGCCCGCGCAGCGCGTGACGCGTCCTTCTCCCCTGCCTGTCCCCACCAGCGGAAGGCAGCGCGCTCTTTGCTCTATTATCAGTGCTGAGTGAATCTTGAAACATCTGTCAAAATGGTAGGTATTAGACGAATTATTTGATTCGATATAGATGTGCATCGAGGGGATTTTGCTATCTGATGCGGTATTTGTGCGTTTAACGGGATTTTCGGTAAAATGCGAGAGGGTAAAGGCCGGCTAGTTATTTCCCACAAAACAAAATGGTAGCGGCTGTCTCGCGGCGTGACTCATTTTTAATATGCGTTAAATTACTTCTCGTTTTTTTTCTGACTAGATTGTAACTCGTTTATTAAATTATTTAGCGAGTATAACTCAAACCAAATCTATAACGAGGAATTTTAAGTCGTTCTGTTTGTTTGTCTGACCGGGCCTGGTTAGCATGTTGCTAACTGTGCCACGTATTGTGGAAAGAAACGCGTGCTTGAGAAAAATCACATCCGAAGCCCTCCTTTATCTGCTTTCTTAACTGCGTATCCTGATATTTTAATTCCAGTGCTAGTTCTTATGTTTTCCTTGTGTTTGTGATGGACTGTGTGCGGTTTTCATCACTTTGCCGGTCTCTTTATCGGCAGGTGTCGGGTGTGTTCAGACCGGCACACAACAGTCACGTGTCGCTGTCTGTCCCGCATGTGCGGTTTGTCAGCGGGGCCACATCACGCACATGGCCGTCTATTGTTTGCGCAATGGCTTCGGGTAGGCCGTGAAAGGGGCGCTAGATGAATATTTAATGAGGTGTCCTTATTCTAGCCAAAATACATTATTATTACCGCATTACTGCCAGCACTGGGTGATCACGTCATGTTCCGTGATGGTTATGTGTCGGAATTACGTAATTATAAAAATATAACTGATCTGTTGGCATTTACTAATAAAAACGTCTGTAAATCGTTAACGTTTTCACAAGTTATGACTGCATATTTTCCACACTTCTACACATGCCCGCACTGATATATCTGACTTTCTCAAATTGCACCAAACGCTTTAAATGAGATTTTAATGTTTCAGGGGTTTAAAGCACATCTTGTATGTATTGTGTTTTTATATGTATTGTTTATGTTTTTTTTTTTTTTGCCAAGTCATTGTGAGCTTCAATCCAAGAACGATCTCAAAGTAAAAAGAGGCGATAAAGCCAGATTCGTGATGTCACTGCTTTAAGTGGCAGAGTATCAAATCAGTATTAATACTACTATAAGGCTAATTCTGTCTGCTTTAAGTGTTTCTAACATTTATTTGAAATTTAGAAAAGGGGATGTAATCCGTTCCTTTACTTTAATAGAGTAATCAAAATGATTAAACTACTTTGTTAATTCATACATAATTACCTTACTTTTAAATAAGTAATCTGTAGCCTACTATATTTCCAAAATTACCTTCCCAGCACTGACCGTCTTATAATATAAATATCACATTTGATATCTATTTCAAAGTGTCTAATGTGCTCTTTGTATATGGAATAAATGCAACGCATATGTTGGGCCTTCAGAGGTTTTTATGTTACAGACCAGTATAACCGCATCTAGAACTCCTAATGTTACTAAAAGGTGTGTCAAGAACAAATAAGTTGTTCCAAGTGTAAATAATGTTTGGATGACGGATGTCTAATGTGTTTTTTCCAGGTGAACTTCACAGTCGACCAGATCCGTGCCATCATGGACAAGAAGTCCAACATCCGCAACATGTCTGTGATTGCGCACGTAGACCACGGGAAATCTACGCTGACCGACTCTCTGGTGTCCAAGGCTGGAATCATCGCTTCCGCCCGCGCCGGAGAGACCCGCTTCACTGACACACGCAAAGACGAGCAAGAGCGCTGCATCACCATCAAATCCACGTAAGAAATTGTTAAACAGAACTTGGCGAATAATTCCTAATTCTGGAAATACCAGGCAGTTAAAATGCCAATCCTGTAAATAAGGTGCTATTGAATGGAACACAATCATTATCATGCTTGATGCTTCGTAGGGAGCGGTTGTGGTGATCATGAGGGCAAAGGCTGTGCAACTGCTTTCTCAGTGTTTTATGGTGTTGAGTCATACATGGGAGTCATATGTAATCCCATATGTATTTGTTAGGAGTGAAACGATATGGTGCCACATGTATAATTATACTTAAATGAAAGTTTGGATAGTTCTGCGTCAAACACAGATTTGAGCATCAATGTTTATTACATAAGAACTGAAATGCATTATTTAAATGATTGTTAGACATTTCCACCCTTCTACACATGCACTAAAATTATGTATTTTCTTAATGACTCAAAGAAAAATCAATCTTGTGTGTTTTAGTAACGAACAACTCAAAGTCCTGAGTTCATAGTTGGCTTAAACAGTCATCTAAGATCTGCTTACTAGAACCAAGCCAAGCGGAGTGTCTGATACCGCTCTACATGGAGTTTGTTGTTGATTTCCCTGCTGTGCCTCGTTCACAGTGCCATCTCCATGTACTACGAGCTGACCGAAAATGACCTGGCCTTCATTAAGCAGTGTAAGGATGGAGCTGGTTTCCTCATCAACCTGATTGACTCTCCTGGCCACGTCGACTTCTCCTCTGAGGTCACGGCTGCTCTGCGTGTCACTGATGGAGCTCTGGTTGTAGTGGACTGTGTCTCTGGTAAGCTTTTGACTGGGTCTTGCAACATACAGATCTTCATCAGCATCTTATTTTACAGTACAAATATTTAAATTAATAAAAAAGTTAAATATTTTAAAAGGAGCATCTGTAAGTGGGTTATAACTGGACCCTTGCCTTTTTTAACTGAAGAGAATCTTGTGGTTTTAAATTTAAATCTTTGTCTTAAATTTACCCTAAAGTGCACTTATTGCTGAACGTACAGGACGCTAAATGTTTGCTTTTTGCGCAGGTGTGTGCGTGCAGACAGAGACGGTGCTGAGACAGGCCATCGCCGAGCGTATTAAGCCCGTGCTGATGATGAACAAGATGGACCGAGCCCTGCTGGAGCTGCAGCTGGAACCTGAAGAGCTGTACCAAACCTTCCAGCGCATCGTGGAGAACGTCAACGTCATCATCTCCACCTACGGAGAGGACGAGGGTGGACCCATGGGCAACATTATGGTGAGGCACTCATTCAT
Source organism: Enteromius viviparus (assembly GCA_032353835.1). NCBI lineage: Eukaryota > Metazoa > Chordata > Actinopteri > Cypriniformes > Cyprinidae > Enteromius > Enteromius viviparus. The sequence goes on along the minus strand of JAUCNO010000663.1, from coordinate 2,331,256 downwards.
TAATGTATAGATGAAGTGCTAAAATGCTGTGTGGTCTGTGAGGAGAAACCATGCACCACGCTGATTGACTGATGAACAACCAACCAAGATATCTGAGACCCGCGCTGATCTATTAGTGATCTCTAACCTTCCCAGAGCAGCAGGCTTATGAGTTCTTAAAGCTGGACTGTTTGTGCTCATCTTTGTCTGCTTTCTCTTAGATCGATCCAGTGATCGGTACAGTGGGTTTTGGATCTGGTCTTCACGGCTGGGCCTTCACTCTCAAGCAGTTTGCTGAGATGTATGTGGCCAAGTTTGCTGCTAAAGGTGAAGCTCAGCTGAGCCCATCTGATCGCTGTAAGAAAGTGGAGGACATGATGAAGAAACTCTGGGGTGACAGGTGAGATTCATTTAGATTAAGTCTGTGCTAGCAGTTTTGGCTGGAAAACATGATGCTCCTTTTTGCATTATATTGGTAGTGTAAATTAAACGTCTAGGAGAATAAAGTTTATACACTGCTGTTTTAAGTGTCTTCTGCTTACCAAAGCTGCTTATTTTAAGAACAAATGTTTTCTGTTGTAATATTAGAAACTTACTTTATCTGTCATGCACAGCTGAATTTCCAGCATTAATACTCTTTTTAGAAGTCATTCTAATATGCTCATTTGCTGCTAAGTGCTTAGCTCTTTATTTGAAATGAGGCTTTATTTGAGAGCTAAAACGATTGTCTTTTTACTTGTGCTTTTGATAAATTAATAAATTGGAATGAGTATGAAGCCCTTACGTTAGAGTAGGCTACTTCTGAAGTCTCTTTATAGGTTAATCTTTTGTCTGGAGGTTATTTGACTCACTCCGTTTCTGCTTCAGTATAAACCACATAACCCAGTGATGTAGAACTGTTGAGCAGTTAATAATGGAAATGCACGTGAACTAAATATTACTCATTTTCTGCTGCTTTTCAAGGTATTTCGACCCAGCCAATGGTAAATTCAGCAAGTCTGCCAACGGCCCCGACGGAAAGAAACTGCCCCGCACCTTTGCTCAGCTCATCCTGGACCCCATCTTCAAGGTAGCTTAAAGAGCCTTAAATAGCAGTGCAGGTTTCCTTTGATACAGCGGTGATCTCACCTCACTTCCTCCATCTCCAGGTGTTCGATGCCATCATGAACTTCAGAAAGGAGGAAACCGCTAAGCTGATCGAGAAGCTGGACATCAAGCTAGACACTGAGGACAGGGATAAGGAAGGCAAGCAACTGCTGAAGGCCGTGATGCGTCGCTGGCTGCCAGCCGGAGAAGCTCTGCTTCAGATGATCACCATCCACCTGCCCTCTCCCGTCACGGCCCAGAGGTACCGCTGTGAGCTGCTTTACGAAGGACCTGGAGATGATGAAGCTGCCATGGGTATGATGCACTCATTTTCACCTTTACTTTGCTGCTTGTTGCATTAGAATTGTCTGACTGTCCTCTTGTGACCTGTGCAGGTATTAAGAACTGCGACCCTAAAGCTCCTCTGATGATGTACATCTCCAAAATGGTGCCGACCACAGATAAGGGTCGTTTCTACGCTTTCGGCCGTGTGTTTTCTGGTATGGTGTCCACTGGGCTGAAAGTGCGTATCATGGGACCAAACTTCACCCCCGGGAAAAAGGAGGATCTTTACCTGAAACCCATTCAGAGGTCTGCAGCACTCCTGACTCATTAACTCTTGTGGTGCTCGGAAGTTACTTTCCATTTAGAAAACTTGATCTCGCATCTGAGCAACACTTTTGACTCTCTGTAGCTCAAACATGTGCACCTTCTGACTCCAGAGGTCACATCAACTTTTAAATGAGAAAATGGTAACTCCTTACTGTAAGATTTCAGTTGACATTAGTTGACAAACAATACTTGCATAGCACTTAATCTTTCAGTAAAAAATTTGAATAGTCTGTAATACTTTACGAAAATGAAAATTGTATCTTCAGACATTGTGCACCGATTAAAACCTGGTTCCTAAAGTCTGCACTACTCTTCTGACGTGTAACTCCTCTATTCCAGGACCATTTTGATGATGGGCCGTTACGTAGAGCCCATCGAAGACGTGCCATGTGGTAACATTGTGGGTCTGGTTGGTGTGGACCAGTTTTTGGTGAAGACCGGGACCATCACAACTTTTGAGCAGGCCCACAACATGCGTGTGATGAAGTTCAGCGTCAGCCCTGTGGTCAGAGTGGCGGTGGAGGCCAAGAACCCTGCTGACCTGCCCAAACTGGTGGAGGGACTAAAACGCCTGGCCAAGTCCGACCCCATGGTGCAGTGCATCATTGAGGAGTCCGGAGAGCACATCATCGCCGGTGCTGGAGAACTTCACCTGGAAATCTGCCTTAAAGATCTGGAGGAGGACCATGCCTGCATTCCACTGAAGGTCTGTGTGTCTTTAATGCACCGTTTCGATTGGGAGACGCTGGGGTGGATTTGATTTTGTAAAACCAAAATTTAGTTTTTCACCCGTTTCTATGAAATCGTGACTTCAGTGTTGAATTAAAAACTGGTTCCTACTACTAATCCTTGCATTGGTTAATTTATGGCCATAAATTAATAGCTCGTTTTTATTTTAATATTCTGTTGCCTTCCTCTGAATTACCCTGATGTAACGCCTTTGTCTGGTTCTCCAACAGAAATCGGACCCCGTTGTGTCCTACAGAGAGACGGTCAGTGCAGAATCAGACCAGATGTGTTTGTCCAAGTCTCCCAACAAGCACAACCGTCTGTACATGAAGGCCAGACCGTTCCCCGACGGTCTTGCAGAAGACATCGACAAGGGTGATGTGACGGCTCGTCAGGAGCTCAAGACCCGTGCTCGTTACCTGGCTGACAAATACGAGTGGGAGGTTACAGAGGCCCGTAAGATCTGGTGCTTCGGACCCGACGGAACTGGACCCAATTTCCTGGTGGACGTGACCAAAGGAGTGCAGTACCTGAACGAGATCAAGGACAGTGTTGTGGCTGGCTTCCAGTGGGCCACAAAAGAGGTAAGACTCATTCAAGTTAAATGGGTTTGGTTAACTAGTCCTGTTCATGTCCTGGCTGGTCTGTGAGGAGAAATCATGCACCACTCTGAAGAAAGTGATGGATAACCCCTACCACAGTTTCTGAGACCAGCACAGGGAACTGTTCAAATCTACAGTATAGAGTCTTGAAGGAAGAGAAAGGGAAAAAAAAAAATATATATATATATATTTCAATATATACAGTATTACAAAGCAATGTATACATGATTAAATACTATAAATATAACCTGTTTTTACTAAATTGTCTCGTACTTCAAAGTTGAATTGTATTAAATGCATTGCTTGTTGGCTGATGAGTCACTCTCTTTAGCTTCATGAATACTGATGGTTAATGACTGAGTCGTGACTGTCCTCCTGGTTTGATTTCTCTGCTTAGGGAGTGCTGTGTGAGGAGAACCTGCGAGCCGTCCGTTTCGACATCCACGACGTGACTCTGCACACAGACGCCATCCACCGCGGTGGTGGCCAGATCATCCCAACAGCCCGCAGGGTTCTGTACGCATGTCAGATTACAGCCGAGCCCCGGTTAATGGAGCCCGTCTACCTGGTGGAGATTCAGGTGAGACGTCACCTCTAACACTTCTGAGTCGCATCTGCTCTCTAACACACAAGCCTCTCTCACCCACGTCTCTTCCTCTCTCAGTGCCCAGAGCAGGTGGTTGGAGGTATCTATGGTGTGTTGAACAGAAAACGAGGCCACGTCTTCGAGGAGTCTCAGGTCATGGGAACACCCATGTTCGTCGTGAAGGCCTATCTGCCCGTCAACGAGTCTTTCGGTTCGTATCAGTCACATTAATGACCCTTTAGGCTGAGTTTGCAGTTTGAATTGAAAGTGCTGCGAGGACAGGACTGAGACTGAATGAACTCTACACACAAAAGAGGGAACCGTCAGCGTGGCTTTTTTATTATCACTGTCCAACAATTAACATGCAGCACAAGCAGTACAGAAATGATTTGTGACTGGATTTTTTTTTTTTATTATTAATCTGAGGAAAGATCCAGTCAATTAGACCCGATTTCTCATTTACTGAATCAGAAATTAATAGCTGCTAGTTCGTTAAACAATTGAGGTAAAGAAGCCAGGTTAAGTGTCTCTAACATCTTTCTCTCTCTGTGTAGGTTTCACAGCTGACTTGCGCTCTAACACCGGCGGTCAGGCTTTCCCTCAGTGCGTGTTCGATCACTGGCAGATCCTTCAGGGTGACCCCAAAGACCCTGCAACCAAACCCTTCCAGATCGTGGGCGAAACACGCAAACGCAAGGGCCTGAAGGAGGGCATTCCTGCACTCGACAACTTCCTCGACAAGTTATAAACGGTCTCTGTTCTGTAGCCCATGCCTCCATGCTTTACACTCATTCCTTCCCTCCTGCACTCTTCCTTCCCTCAGAGGTCAGCAGAGGGACTGGACTCTACAGGGCACAAATGCCACACCTTTATCACATTCTGACAGCCAATTCAAGTGGATTATGTAAATCTAATAAAGAAAATAAAAATGGAAAATTACTCTTGTGCATGTGTGCGGTGTTTCATTGGCTTGTGTGTATGAGGTCTATTGAGCTGAAATTACGGCACCACATTGCCAATGCTGTGTAAAATCACAGTGTGAGTGTAGATATATTTTACATAATCACAATGTGAGTGTATATATATTTTACATATAATGGTTTTTAAATTTATATAAGTTGCAACAGTTTTTTTAAGTTTTTTTTTTTTTTTGTGTGTAGTGCAATTTTAACCGTTGTATTTTTGCATGTAACTCTAAACCTTATTACAAACTTTTTTTTTTCTCCCTAAAAACTAATTGTTCACTTGGTATTGCATCAGGGTATAGTTAGCTGTTATGCACCAGTCAGCTGTTAAAGTGAATTAAAACAAGCTTTTTTTTAACTGTACTGTAGTTAAGCTATATAAATATCACTATTATATACTTATAAAAGAAAAAACTAAATGTGTAAAATACAATCTAAGCATTTAGTATGTCATTGACAAGACCATTAGCCATATGCAATTTTTTTTTTATTTAAATTTCTGCCAAAGTGCTGTACATATATTATGAATGACTAAAAGATTTGTGACTTAAGTCTGCTGTCCTAAAAACCCAGAGTGTATAGATGTAAAGAATGTTTCCTCTTTATTAAACATTAGTCCTACAAAGACCCAACATAACCATCAACAACCCAGAAACACCAGCGTGTTCGTTCTGAACAGTCTTGCACGAGTGCTGAGGTTTACCCTGTAAATAAATACAGTTCCTGAATGATTCTCACCCTCCAGTTAAATTAAGTGCTGAATGTACAAGGAACATGGAAGGAAAACCTTGGCACAGAAGATAACAGACCACTTTCCTCTGCTCTACAATCACAGCGCTGTACAAAACCTCAACGCAAATCAAACCTCATCGATTCCATTTTTTTTTTCACGTTATACTCTAAAATACACAATTCTCATCCAAATGCACTAACAAAATATGTAATGCTGCTTGCTTTATGGCAAATCATTAGTTGCATACACATCAACATTTGCTTTATTTAGATAAGAATTAAAACAACAGTTCACCCAGAAATTACTATTTGTCAAAAATTCACAAACCCTTTCTCTGCCACTGAAAAAAAAAAGGTTATTGCGACTTTTAATTTTATAATATAATACAGTTGTGAGTTATAAAGTCAGAATTTTCTCATGATTGAGACTTTATATTTTGCAAGTCTGACTTTCTCTCAAAATTGTAACTTTATATCTCACAATTCTTAATATATCAAAATAGAAAAAGCCAGATTTGTGTCTTTATATCTCACTATATATTCTGAGAAAGTGAGATAGTGTCGCAATAACCTTTGATTAGTTTTTATTCAGTGGCAGAAACAGGTTTCCATACCCTCAGGCCATCCAAGATAAGAATGAGTTTGTTTCTTCACCAGATTCGGAGAAATGTAGCACTCCCATTACAGTTTGAGCAACAGATGCTTTGCAGTGAATGGGTGCCATCAGCAATTAAACTAAGTTAAAAAAAAACATCTCTATGACTGATAGACTGCAGTGGTGTGGATTATCAGCTGTCATTCTGACGGCACCCATTCACTTACAGTGCTGAGACGGTGATGCAACGCCACGTGAAGAAACAAACTCATCTGGATTTGTGGGTGAACTATTGCTGTAACTGTAAAGCTCTTAAACACTGAGTGAGGTGCAGGTTTGGCAAGAGTTTTAATTGCAGCCCAGGCCGACTGATGCAAAATCAGATAGACAAAAATAAAGACGCATTTGCATGTTACATGTCAGTCAGTCAGTCGTGGGCGAGAGAGTCACTTGCTGTTAACAGTCAGCGTAAAATACGAGCCCTCGAAGTCTATTCGCAATCAGTTATTAATGACAGAACCCCCTGAAGAAAGTCTGTGACAACGTAGAGAGGTTCACGTGTCCGTCTTTACTGTCTCTGAGTACAGCGTTACGGTCGAGTGCAATATCACATGCTGACGGTGACCCGAGGCGGCGGCGGAGACTACGTGTAGAAGATGAGCTCTGGGATCTGACCGTCCTCCACAGACGTGCCGTTGTTGTTTCCCGCGGCGTAGCAGAAGGTGAAGCTGGTTTTGGTTCCAGAGCCGGACGACTCGTGGGTGACCTTCCTCATGCCTTTAGTGCCGTAGTGTGAGTCTGGGCCCTGAGACAGAGGAGGAAAGATAATAAAGATGTGTGAACTCTGTGTTCATGCTTCAGTCGGTTCTATCAAACGATGTAGCATGTCACATCTTGGTTTATTAATTAGCACTGGCTACCAATAGCTCACTTAAAATTCAAGGCATTGATGTTTCCCTATAAAAGCACCTCTGGCATTGCACCCCTTTACCTAAATCCAGTACTTCAGGCCTATGTGCCTCTAGAAGCAAGTGAACTAACATCCCAAAGAGGCTTAAAATCACTTTCACAGACTTTAGCATTAACTGTTCCTTCCTCTTCAAGAAACGGCTAAAAACACATCGCTTCCATCTTTATCTGACCCTCGAACTCTGTTTTAATAAAAGAAAAACACATGCTTCTATTAAACTTGCATTCTATTCATCTACTGCTTGTTTTCTTCAATACAATAAAATCAAACTTTTAGTTTGCTTTGTTTTCTTTTATTTATTACACATTTAACAAAAGGCACTAGCTTGCTCTGTTCTGTTTTAAATTATAATTGTATTTATATATTACATTTATTAGATTTGAATATTATATATTTAATTATTATACTTGTTTTCAAATATTTATTATTTTATCTTATTATTAAAACTAAACAAAAGTTTAGAAAGATTGTTTAAGTGTACACTATACTTGTGTGTGTTAAGAAATAAACACTTTGATTCTGCAGGGATGCATTCAATCGTTCAAAAGTAACAGTAAAACAGTTCCAGAGTTTCAAAGATTTCAGTTTCCAAATAAATCTGTTCTTTGAAACTTTCTATTCATTTCAATCCAGAAAAAAAACCAAAAACCATTCTTACAGCAACACACTGAAGACTGAAATAATGAGGCTGAAAATTCAGCTTTGAATAGCTATAATTAACATAATATCCATTTATGTACTTTTGATTAAATAAATGCATTTGAACCTAAATCCAAACGTTTAAACACGTCTCACTAATGTCAAGAAACAGAAATAATAGAAGAACAGCTCTCTTGCGGTGTTTTAGTTGAAGCAGATGCATGTTAAAACACAAGTGGCGTCACCTTTAATGTAGCACAGGCTGTGTAATTGACGTTGGGCAGTACTTCCACCGGTTCTTTGAACATGACTCTGAAGGTGCTGGCCGAGCCGTCACAGCTGAAGCCGGTGTCGTTCTGACCCAGAACTGTGTTGCTGTCGGTGTGAATGATCTGAATGAAAGAGATTCAATCAAAACACTTTCAACACTGTTCATTCAAGCGGCCACAGACAAGCTCCTGAACATGGGCCCCACCAATACTGATAGATTATTATAACCATACAGCCTCTAACAACATGATGACTGCACCGAAATGAAGTTCCTACAAATTAGCACACTGTAGATCGATGATTGTAGTTCAAATCTATCCGAATGCATAATAAACAGCACACATTTTAGGTGTTTCCTTAAAAATAAATGCATCAGTTCGTCTAAATAGTGTTGTGGCAAAAAATGACTGGAAGTGCAAATAAATCATGTAGAGATTATAACGGCTCATAAAAACTGCTAGTACAATATTTTTATTATAGCACGGGTGGGACATTTGAAATTTATATATAAACATGTACTTACCAGTGTTATTTTTGTATCAAGAGACTATTATGAGTTTTATTCATATTTGAAATCTGTTTCTGTTTTCCTTTCATTTCATTTTACTTGGATTCAAAGTTTGTATACTGTTTTAATTTATATTAAATTAAATATAAATTTAGGTCCAAAGATTTGGTTCAGTGAATTATTTTAGTACATTACTTCAGCACATCAAGTTTAGAGATTTATAAATAATTCAAAATAAATAATAAAAAGATTAAATAAGCATTGGCGTCTGGTTTGTTAGGAGAGGACAATATTTGTCTGAGATACAACAATATCTAGAAAATCTGGAATCTGAGGGAGCAATATAATAATATTTTCGAAGTTTGTAGAAATGCACATTACTAATCAAATATGAAGTTTTTATATATTTATGGCAGGAAATGTAAAACATATCTTCATGGAACATGATCTTTACTGAATGTCCTAATGATTGATAACAAAAATACAATGTATTGTTGTCTATTTCTACAAATATACCCGTAATACTTCTGACTGCTTTCGTGCTCCAGACATGTGTATAGTGTCACTGAGCAGGTAACTGGCAAGTTTGACAGCCGCACCTGTATGTTGACCTGATAGTCTGTCGGTCCGTGAATAGATCCATAAAGACCAAACCCCACGATAAATATCCTGCGATTCACCGAAAACCTGCGGAGAACAGACTGTGTTAGTTTGAGCTGGCGGGGCATTAGGAACATGCAGGTGTCTGCCTCTCACCGGATGCGATCGCTGGTCCCGCTGTAACCCCAGCGGCTCTCCACCTGCCCGAAGCGTGTGATGCTGCACTCTTTCCCTCGCAGACAGCAGCGAGGCCGGTCGATGAACTCCACACGGGGTTTAGGATTCACCGTGAAGTGCAGGAACAGACTCACCACCTCTCTGTCTGTCAAAATGGCCGACTGTGCAGGACCTAAGTGAGACACACGCATGAAGCTACTGCATCACATTTGATACAAGGCCTTTCACTCAACATAAGGCACGCTGTCTGTTTCTGCCTCATCGTTTAGAGCTCTTTTTGTGTAACTCTGCAAATGTCTTCCCACTGATTTTGATGAAGTAAGCGTCAGAATAACTTTGGTCATATCTCCAGATGAACTCTTACTAAAGCAGCTCAGCTTTACTTGATTCTCCATCAATCGTTTTCTAGAAGAATCTGATCTTCAGGATGTTTCGAGGAGCTTTACTTTCAATGTTCCTCAGCGGAGCAATGATCTTCACGAGCCTCCAAACACATCTTCTGAGAAGCCTTTATTTCTTCAGCTCTCCATCAGCACTGCGTTATATGTTCAGATCATTTCAATCTCATCTTACTGAGATATAGAGCAACCGCTGATATTTAGATTATTAGCCTCTACTTTTATAAAGACTTGATTGATTTACATTACAAGCTGAAAAAATCTGGAATCTGCAAAAAAATCGAAATATTGATTAAATCTCCTTTAAAGTTGCTCAAATGAAGTTTAGTTATATTTACAGTAAGGCATACTCATGGAACATAATCTTTTATATCCTAAGGATTTTTGGCATGAAAGAAAAAAACATTCTCGACCCATATAATGTATTGTTGTCTACTGCTATAGGCTCACAGTTGACTGTACATAAACTGACTATTATTATGTATTCCAGCTGTTACAGGGTTAATGTCATGTGCGTGGCATGTATAGAGACCTGCGGCGAACTCCTCTATGGTCATGAGAGGGAAGCGGATGAGATTGAGGGCTTTTCCCAGCACACGTCTCTTGTTCTCCGGTGTGGGCTGGAGCTGCTGACGGTGAGCTTCAGCTTCTGCCCAGCGAACCGCCGCTCCGAACAAATGCACCTCGCGCAATCCCAGAGTATCTCTCTCCAACACCGCCACCAGCGTGTCTGACAGAGACAAGACAGAGACACACGTCTATGAGGCCACCAGGAAACAGCTGGGCTTCTCGGGACACCAGAAATACACACTAAACTGAAAGCTTTGGGGTTGCTTAGATTGAGTTTCTTTATGTTCTGCTCATCAAAGCTACATTTACTTAAAGCAGCTTTCTACGTGACTATATGAAGGCTTCAATTGCAAAAACAGAACAATTTTTTAAACAGTTTTCTCGAGCAAGCTGCAATGATCTATTTCTGTAAATAACCTCGTCATGTGTTCAAATCGAACAGATTTCTGATGGAAACTAGTCAGTCTTCAGTGTCACCTGATCTTCAGAATCACTGCTCAACAAACATTTATGATTATTATCAATGTTGAAAACAGATGTGCTGCTCAACATTATTGAGACAATGGTAATCTATTCTTCAAAAGAAGGATTTATTTAAAATCTTTTGTAATATAATGTCTTTGATGTCACACGTGAGCAACTGAATAATTATTTCTGTAGTCTTCTGAATTGCAGTGTCTATTGATTTAAAACAATGGGATGCCTTTATTAATCAATTAAGTTTAAGCTAACGTCAAGTTATGTAGTTATTAACACAAATGAACAGTTTACAGTGAGAAGCCATTAGTTAATGCTAGTAACATGAACTCACAATGAGCAACGCATTCGATCATTTTTTTCGATATTTGAAAGATGTATTACTAAATATTGCAATTAACGCTTTCAACGTATTGTTTCATTGTTAGTTTATGTTAGCTAACGTTAGCAAATGGAACCTAAATGAAAACGATGGAACGAAATAAAACAAAAGCATAAAAGCATGTAAACCACAAGCACGATTATTAGAAATGCTTTTTTATTATAAGCAGTTCACCCAAAATGAAAATTCGTCATCATTTAATCACCCTCAAGCTGCTCCAAACCTGTAAGAGTTTCTGTCTTGTGCTGAACACAGAAGTCAAGGGCTACCAAGCACTCTTTGATTAGCAGCACTCTTCACTTATCTTTGCCTGTGTTCCGCAGGGTGAATAATATGTTGACAGAACTGTCATTTTTAGGGGAACGGTCCCTTTAACACTGATTCAGTGCTGGGCAGCGGTCCTGTAATGCGGTGTACCGTGGATTTGTTTCCGTGATACAGTACCCAGATCAATATCTGTGAATCCCTCAGCGGCCAGAGCGTCTCCTGTGTTTTTGTCGATGTTCTCCAGGCACAGGCTGGCCAGCTGCGGCTCATCGAACAGTCTGGCCTTCAAACAAACCACACGTCAGACTATCAGATCCACACGAGTCTGTGCAAACATCGCAGGCATCAGTGAGCTCTACCTGTGTGAGCAGCATGAAGGCATTGTCGGCTCGCAGGTTCTTCTTCAGAAACTCCACACAATGGGCCTCCAGAGCAGGAACGGCGTACTTCTTAGCGGTGTAAAGAGTCGTCATTACCGTCTCGGGTCCAATTTGAACCTCATCGGAGTACAGGAACCTGGAGAAAACACCATTATTTACACATCTGAAATGTTGTGGAATGTTCTACAGATCAGTACGATTTGTCATTTTCTTTGAAGTAGGGCTGCTCGATTATGGAAAAAATCATAATCACGATTATTTTGGTCATGATTGAAATCACGATTATTTTACACGATTACTCATTGAC
>JAUCNO010000663.1:2304661-2319325 GCA_032353835.1 Enteromius viviparus | reverse complement strand
ATGTATAAATAATATAAAATGTAATTAATAATACTTATGTTATTATATATTATAAACATATTATATATATTATAACACATATACAGTGTTGTAATTAATACATGTTAATTTTTTAAGAATATTACATATTAATATTTAAATGTGTGTGTGTGCACATAATTCACACATGTACTGCATATATAAATATCAATAATACTTATATTATTATACATTATATACAATATTAATACATATACAGGTTTATAATGAAAAAATGTTAATTAAATATTTAAGAATATTTAAAAAATGTGTATATACTTTTAAAAAATTATTTTAAATAAATGTATTTATAATTATACAATATCTTCATTACTCATTATATGTGATTTGTCACAAGAATTTACAATGTAATATTTATATTAATTAAATGAAGTATGCAAAGTAACATATATATATATATATATACAAATAAAAAGACAAGGTTTTTCAAAGATATTTCACAATATATTCATATATTCTACTGGAGTACACTAAAACATATTTCATAGTGACATTCAGAATGAAACCTACAGCTATATTTACAAAACTGTTCTTCATTTAGATATATTAGCTATTATTCATTCCAAACAGAGTACTTTAATCATACAAGTGCACAATAAATACAGAGTTAAAGTCATTTATAGCCTATTGATCACAGACTGAACATTATTACTGATGTGGGTTTGTGTCGCTGAATACGTCAGCAGGTCTTTTTTTCCATTCAGTTTTCTATGAGGTGCAGCCAAACAAAGAGAATTTCATTGATCTACCTCTGCCTGTCTCTCATAAGTACTTGATGCTAGTCTGTGCAAGTGAAGCGTGTTCGCTGTTTCTGATCGTCTCAGTCTGGATGAAGGCTGCTATCTGGTTTTGGGTCTTCTGTTGGCGTGGGCTTTCTGATTGGTCAAGTTATTTAAGACACAGCTAGAGCTAAGCATCGCCAGTCTGGAGTCCAGAACCACCTTCCTCTTCCTCCAGGAAGACCGGTCTTCCTCCTTCTCTTCCTCTTCCTCGTTCTCCTCTTCCTCCGGTTCACTTTCAACATCGCTGCGCTCGTCCTTGTCCAGCTGGAGCAGAGAAGGTCAGAGTCAGGCTGGTTAAAGATCTCTAGGTTTATCTGAATTCAGCAGTATGTGTCAGTCAAATAACTGATGGCAGTGTGCAGTGACCCGGGCCTGGACCACAAAACCAGACACAAGGGTACATTTTCCAAAATAGAGATGTATCCATTATCTGAAAGCTGAATAGATCATCTTTTTTCTATTGATGGTTTGAAAGGACAAGATTTGGTTGGGTACCGATACAACTTATATTACTAATAGAATTTATATTGTTTTTAACTAACTGAAATAATTTAAGTACTGTATGTGTACTGATTTTACTAAAACTAAAACTGAACTAAAAGCTAAAGCTAAACTGAATAGAGCTAAAACAACAACAAACAAACCTAGTAAAATTGACAGAAAAAGAAGTTTTAATAAAATAAACAAATAATATCCACCAAAATAAATTAGTACTTAAACTAAAATCAGAGCTAAAAAGAAATGTATATATAAAAAAACAAGGAATAAAAATGATAGCAGCACAATCACTAAAACCTAAACTAAAGTTTTTAAAATAAAAACTAACAATATAAAAGTAAATTGAAATAAAATAAATGAAATTACTGAAAATACTAAATACTAAAATAAATCAATAAAAATTAAAAAGCACAAAAAGTAATAAAACATAGAAATAATAATAGAAATAATAGAAATAAATAACTGAAATTCTAACTAAAACTGAAATAAAAAATAAATGAATGCCAAATAGAAATATTAAAAAACTAGAAGAAGACAAAAGCACATCACAAAACTACCAAAACTTAAACTACAATTACAATCAAAAAACTGAAATAAAAAAATGAAAGCTTAAATAAAATATCAATAAATACTCTGACAGTATATAACACTAGAACACCACTGTTAGGTTGATTAATTCAGACCTATGTTAATGGACAGACGTTTTAACTTACTTTTCCTAAGAAGAGAAACTTGTAGATCATTTTGAGGATGAGATAAGCCCAGTAGATGTGAAGCAACTGAAGCACCAGCAGCAGAGCATTAAAGAAATAATACCCCATAAACGGCTCAAACATTTCCATAGACAAAACCAGAGTGGTGTAGATGATCCTGTACAGGAGAGAACACACACACTGCTGAAACCCTGAGAAAAACAATGCACAGGAACCAGATCTACTTCTAGATGAAATGACATTCCTGGTGAAGCGTTTTGAAACAGAAGCTGAAGACAATGTTATCTGATACTTGAGGATTTAAAGAGTTTATGTTCTTACTTGCTGGGAAACACAAGCAGGCGTGTAGCCAGGAATACAGCAGCGAAAATCACAAACAATGAATCACAAGTCTTCTTCCAGCCGGCGTAGTTGAACATCTTGGCAGACTGTGAAAAAAAACCAGAGAGAGTTTGTTGAGCTACTATTAAATTACAATATATTTAGAGCACTGAGACTTTAAGTTTTTAACACTTTCTTTTTTCCTTTCTTTCTATTTATTTTTAAGCATTAATATTTTAAGTCAATGCTATGTGTATATTGTTATGTTTATTTAAGGTTAATTAAAAACACAGTTAAAAAGTAAACAAAAGTAAATGAGAAATCAGAAAAGTTTTGGCAAAGAACAAATAAAGTTAAAACATTAAAATTACTAAAACTAAACTATATATATATATATATAAATAAATAAATATATATATATACATACACACACATAAATATATGCATGTGTATATGTGAAAATATATACATAACATTTTAATTAAAACTGAAAAAAAGTTTAAATTTTAGGCTTTAAAACTAAAATTAGATATTTTTCCTTAGCAAGTAACTAAATAAATAAAGTTGATACTGCAATTGCTACAACTGAAATATATATATATATATATATATTACATTTTTAATAGGTTTATATAAATAAAATATATATATAATATATATACCCAAATTAAGTTTTTCTTTACATAATCTTTGTGTGTGTGCTGTGTATATTTATTATGCATATATAAATACACACACATGCATGTATATATTTAAGAAAAATATGTTATGTTTATATTTTAAATATATATAAAATAAATTATATGAATATATAAATATATACATGTAAATACATCTACATCTACTTTTCAGTATATGTAAAGTGTGTGTGTTTACTTATACATAGTAAATAAACACAGACATACTTATTTGATTTATATATATATATTAACAAATTAAAACATAGTTATACAAAAATTTATTTTGTATAATTTACAAAAGCACACAAAAAAAATACTAAAACTAAAATTAAAATTTGCAAATAAAAGTAAAACTAACTGAAATAAATCATTGAAGTTATATCTGTACATTTTCAGTTGTGAAACCACATGAAAATCCAAATGACTCTGAAGCATGTGTCATGAAGCCAAAACAAAACATAAAGGTCACTGTGACCGGTGACCCAGCAACAGGTGTGACTTCAGCAGGAAACAGCAGTGAAATCATTAGCGTGTGTGGATTTTTCTGGCCGTGTTAGACTCATTGTTTCTGAGCATGACAGCATGACTCGGCGGCTGGGGTCGTTTACCTCCAGCAGGAAGTCAGAGGAGTCGTGGACGAGCATCACCAGAGTCCCGATACGAATGTAGTTAGAGCAGTACGAGAAACCCAGCAAGAAGATGGTGGCGAAGTGATGAACGATCTGTTCTTTGAAATCCTGAGGGACAAAAGAAGTTCAGTAACTGATATTATAGTGGGCGGCACTGACAGGAAATGAAACCCGAAACCGATCCGTTTAGACAATAGATGATGCTGACACACTCCAGGAAGAAAACCACATACCAAACCTCTTTAATATCTCAATCCTTGTAGCTTTTAAAGAAAACGTTTACACAAAAATGCAAATTTGCTTAAAAATTTAAGCTCCTTCAGGACTTGCTCACCAATGTTTCCTCTGCAGTGAATGGGTGCCGTCAGAAATAATGAGAGCTGATAAAAACATTGCAATAATCCACAGCACTCCAGTCCATCAGTTAACATCTGGAGAAGACAGAAGCTGAGCGTTTGTAAGAAACAAACTCTCACTTCCAGCTAAAATGAGTTCATAATTCATAAAAAAGCTTCCTCCAGTGAAAAACAATTGTCTCTCAAAATCCATCCACATGCTTGTTTATAGCTGTTTTGGTGCTTGATCTGTGCAGATTTCTCTCCTGATTTAGACAATTGGTAATTATGGATTTTGGACTCATATTTTAGCCAGAAGCAATAGTTCGAAATTAAAAAAAATCTTAAGGATCTTCTCCGGATGTTAACTGATGGACTGGAGTCGTGGGTTGATGTTTTTATCAGCTGTTTGGACTCTCATTCTGACGGCACCCATTCACTGCAGAACGTTGCTGAGGCACTGATGCAATGCTGCATTTCTACAAAAATGATAGAAATTCAGAGTATGTCAAACAAGGACTTAAACTGTGATAATACATTACTCTGTATGACATTTGTATGAAAAATGATTAAAAATGATGAAGGGATGTTAAACTGAAGATTCAAGTTAATACATTTTACAGTATATTTAAATGTATTTTGATCGCAGCCAGGTGAGCAGCTGGCAAAGTAAATAATTGAGGAGCTCTAAAAGGACATTGGTTGTGAAAGAAAAACTTGTAACACACAAAAGGTCATCATAAAACATTCAGAATGTGAATAACTCCCCTGTGGGACACTATTGTCTGAGATTGTACTTTTCTCTTGACGTCCACAGACACACAGAGCAGCAGAGACCAGTAGAAGCCCAGCTCCAGCATGTAGTACCAGTAATGAGCGTCCTGAACCGGCTAGACACACAAACACAGGACCTGAGTGAAAACAGGGCTCACGGCAAAGAATACAGGCATTTCAGCACCTCTAAACAGGGTTATTACAGGTGATTGAAACTACAGCCATTAAAAAGCTTTTCATTGCTTGAAATACAATAAATGGAAAAAATTAAAATATAAAAAAATAAATAAATAATTCTTTTAGGATTTTATTTTCATTTAGTTGAACTGAATATGATGAAATTACTAAAACTTAAAATAAAATGTTCTTAAAACTACACAGACATATATTTACACAATTAATAATATTAATAATAAATAAATAAAACTGACCAAACACATAAGACCGAAATCAATAAAGCAAACTAAATCCTTTATGCAAAATATTAAAATAAAACAAAATTTATTAGAACGCAATATTTTTATAATTTTAAACATGAATATATTGTAAAATATAATTTCCAGCATTATTACTCCAGTCTTCAGTATCACATGATCCCTTAGAAATCATACTAATATACTGATTTGCTGCTCAAAAAACATTTATGATCATTATCAATGTTGAAAACAGTCGTGCAACTCGATATTTTTGAAAAAACCTTGACACGTTTAAGTTTTCAGGATTCTGTGAGGAATGTAAAGTTCAAACGAACAGCATGTGTCTGAAATAGGATTTTTCTATATGTCTTTAGGGATCAAATCTGAATAAAGGTATTAATTTCTGTCAAGAAATGAAACAAAATGTAAGAATCTTGCATGATGTTGCATGCTGTGTACAGTAAGTATTGTGTGAGCAGATTGTGTTTGTTGTAAACGTAGGTTTTAACCTGTTGAGGAAATCCTCTCCAGCACTCTCTCTGATCCCAGAACCACGGCATCTATGAGGAACATAAACACTGTGGTCACTTTCACACAACCGGCATTAAAATCAAACACAGACAACAAAACTACTTCCTTTAAGTGTCTGACAACAAAAGAGCCAGTCATACAGGGAAAGCACACGAGTCCCGAGGGCCTGTGCTGCGTTTCAGACAAACCTCGTGAGTTCAAAACAACACAGCTCAGGCTCGCTCAAGCACTCTTAAAGCATTTAAGGCTTCTGAGTTAACCAGACTGTAACTAGGGGACCCTAATTAGGAGACGACTGTAAAGACACCAACCCCAAGACACATTTGGGATCACAAGGGAATAAAACTTCAAATGTCTACTCACGTTAATTAAAGACGCCAGTCCCATGGTGAAAGAAACCAGGTAGAATACAAACCTCCAGCTGGAGAAACACAAGATAGCACGTTACTCTGGGAAAAAAAAGAAATTAATACACAGCCCTGCATCTTAAAACATACCATTTCTGCCTTTTTTTGGTGACATTTAATTTGCATAACATATGTTTTCTGTGTATATTTATTATATATTTATAAATGCACACACTTACAACATATATTTAGAAAATATTTACATCTAATTAAATTTATATTCATATGATTTACATATTATGATAATTATATTATAATAAATATATTTAATATATAAATATAACATATTTTTCTTAATATATATCTGCATGTATGTTTATTTATCAATGCTGAACTTTATCTAAAACTAGTTTAAACTACTAGTTATTTTATCACATAAAAACTACATAAATTCTATAAAAATTGTATATATATATATATATTGTATAATATACTTAAGTACATAACTCCACATGAGGTCATTCATAGTTTTGATGCCTTCAGTGAGAATGTAAATGGTAATGCAATTAAAGAAAACACATTGAATGAGAAGGTGTGTCCAAACTTTTGGCCTGTACTGTATATCAGATTTGATGCACTAATCAAAATAAAAAAGCAGTCAGAGTCAAAGGTTAAAAAAATAAGTATTTAAAATACATCATGTAACTTTCAATCTGCATTTAATATGCAATTTACAAAATTAGCATTTATTGTTTTTTTCACTAAATCTATAAATCTGTCATTTTCTGTTTGGATGCATTAAAAGGCTCAAGTTTGCACTTCATCACTGGCCATAATTCTGACCTTGAAATCATGACTATAAAATAATGTAATGCATGTGACAATGTGTTCAGAACTAAACAGAGTGTTGTGATGTGGCTCAGATTCAGACAGGAGTCCTGTGTTGGTGTGGAATCAGCAGTTCTGTATACAGTATGCTGCAAGGCCATGTGATCGGCTCTCTGTGAAGATATGATTGTGATATCATCAGAAGAAATGACTGAGGTGAACTTACCTGGCCTCACAAAACTTCTTGCTGTTGCTGGGTCGGTCCAGGTTTCTTCGGTTACGAAACCAGGTCTCCACTTGCCTGTGAGTCAGGTTGCACTGGTTAACCAGGCTGGTTATCTCGCTCTACATGGATTAATGCAGTGACACAATATATTATTTCACAATGAACAATAATATTCTTGGGCAAACACAATACTGTATGTCTGTTCATATCATCTGTGATAATGATTACCCCAGATTATAACTCATGCCTGAGCATGTGAAGTAAATAAACCGACACTTTACAAGTTTTTACTAGTCTCTCTGCTATTCTTTTCTTAATTACAAAAACACATGACCCAATAACACACACACATTTACACATTCAGTGATGAAAATATTAACCTGAATAATTATATTATTGAATAATTAATGAATTAGTATATTTATTATATTATAAACTGAATTCACAAAATATAAATAATATAATATATAAATGCAATTATTCCAATGTCTTGTTAATAATTACGATTAATTGTGATTTATTGCATTCAAAAAAAGTGTTTTCATAACGTGTACTGTGTATGATTTTCTCATTTTTATTACTTTTATATATTTCAGTGTAGCTTTAAGTAATTTTTTTTTTTTATCAGTTTTCCTTTTAACTTTAGTTTGTTTCTGTAATTTTATTATGCGCTTTTGTCATTTGTTTTTATTTTAGTAATTATGTCCATTTAAACTAGCCAACTTGCCAAGACAACATTCCTTATTTCGCGTTTCAACTAGTATTTTCATTTTTCAAATTTATTAAACATTATTTTTATATTTATTTAGTTAACAGTGTCAACGTGCCTTTTTCATTGGCCAAACAAATAATATAATTTAATGAATAAAATAAAAAGAACAAATAAGCTTCAACTTCACCCTATACCTTTGCCAATTATATACATATTATTTAAAATTACAATGGTGTATGAGAGCCAAAAAACAAACAAGAGTAAGATATATACGTTACTAACCGTCACTTACATGCTGCAAACTCATCCATAAAAATTATTTAAATTGTAGAGACTTATGTAAACTGCAGAGAAAAACGAGGGACTTAAAACAATGAAAAGGATGCTAACGGGGAACACAATAGATCCACGTCTAAAAGAAATGTCAACAATATCAGGTTTCTTACAACACACTGTTTGTGCAGCTTCCTCGTGCATTATGTGATTTACATTTTTACATCACCTCTCATGCTGCGATGCATTTCTGACTCTTTGAATCAAGCTTCATTAATCAGGAGGGATAACGATTTAAACACAAGCCGTGTGTGTGTCCTAAACCTATTCGCTCTCTTCCCATACGTGGTTACATGTCCACACACTCATTTGCAAAGCACTATGGGATTTTCCAGGAAAGGAAGATGCAAAACAACAACTGTTGGAGAATAATCTCAGAGTGTATGTTTGCATAAACGTAAGTGGATTCATACGCGGGTGTGATGTGTGTTTGTGATTGTGCAGGTGTTAGTTTACTTCACAGACGATTCTGTCCACAGATGTGTTCAAAGACAAGGGTTTCTTAGTTATAAAGAGACGCTTCTTAAATTCTAATAACGTTCTTAAATTATACATGATTCAGTACCATATTTTATGATAAAATAATAATGTTTAAATGATAAAAAAACTCATCAGTAAAGAAATACATTCCTATTGCAAAGATAAAATTGCACTGTAGAATATAAAATATCTCTTCCCATACTTAAAATTGTTTTTTAAATGATAAACAGTTGGTTCTTATTTTATTTTAATTTAATTTAATTTATTGTTATGTGTTTTTTATTAGTATTTATATATATTTAAATATATATATATATATATATATTTACTGTTTAATATTTAGCTTGATTTAAATGACTAAAAATTATTTGAGTAGCAATAACTACGTATCCATACTGAAAATGTTTTGTTATAAGCTAATACCAACTATAATAATATAATAATAATATATTGCATATAAATGTATGTTCATGTTAAATTATATATTTTTTGGAATATACTTGTAATGCATCTTTATAATACTTAAAACACAAAACCACATTAAAAAGTAATACATAATGCATAATTTATCCACATTTGACACATTTTTAATCTTTAAATTTCTGATCTGAGCAACATATGTACATGGTATGTGCTCATTTAGATTGCTCAGTAAATCTGTGTGTGTGTGTGTACTCACTTTTGTTGGCTGTCTGCTGTGTTTAGTGTAAAACGCCTCTAAATTTGGGGCAGGAGCGACTTTTAAGCGAACTTGATCTTTCACTCCTAAAACTCTGCTAAGAGGAAACGCCAAACTTCTGAGAGAGAGAGAGAGAGAGATAGAGAGAGAACAGTTTCAGGACACAAGATGCACGTTATTAATGCCTTTTTGTTACTAAACAGGACCTTTACTCACATCCTTACAGGAAATAAGAGCATGCATGGCTCACAGGTTACTCTGGAGGAGTACACATGTACACTGAAATTGAATTCTGATGGTTGTTTAACTTGTAATATTCCCTATACAAACACTGTTATTGTGCAGGAATATGTTTGCATTGGTTGGACTTTAATTAGACGTGGAAACATGATCTGGGATTAATGGTGGGTGAAACAAGTCACAGCATCAGCTGACATGACAGGCTCTTTGTGTTGCTATAGCGATCAGCTGCTGCAGCAACGACACACACATACACACACACACACACACACACTGCACCTTCCTGCTGCTGTTTGTTGATATAGCGTCTCTCTAAACCTCTCTTCCTATAACACACCAGCCTCCATGTGCTCCCTCAGACAACACACACACACACCTGCTTGTCGCAGCGTCACACACAAAGACATACGTAAAGTTACACCACAGCAGACGCCAGACGCATAAAACTAAACAAAGAGACTGATTGCAATCGGAGATATAGCATATTCAAGCATGCATCAGACATTCAAGTACACGTGCATGATAGAGAATCAGTTAAACTAACAAACGACTCCCAAAATACCACAATTCATACTTTTTAAAGCTAAGGTGTTCTCAGTGATGTAAAGCATCTTACACAAAATGTTCTGCTCATTTTATTTTATTATTTAATGATGGTGTCAAAATGGCAAACCAAGGTATTTTGATGTACTGTAGTCAATATTTGAAGTGGATCATAATTCATTAAAGGCGTCCTAAGACAAGAATGAGTATTGTTTTAGTTTTAACTTTTATAAGAGGTTTTGATCCACTTCAAATGCTGTCTACTCTATAGTGTGATGTATGTATAAAGTTGTTTTTTAATCTAATTCAATAGGACAATATAATAAGAATAATAAATTGATTACTAAGGTGATTATTTTTTATTATTATAACTATTATTAAATGTTCTTTGAAATATTTAAAACATAGAAATGAACCAAATCAATAAAAATATATTGCCAATAGTTATATTTTATGGAAGGAAAATAATAACAACAACAACAATGGATTATTATCATTATTTTTTATTAAAAATGTTATTATTTTTTTATTTATTATAAAATTATTATTTAAATAATAAAAATCTAACTCATCAATAAATTGCAATCACTAATGCAATCATAATAATAATATTATTGCTACATTATATATTAATTATTAGCAGTAGTTTTATTATTATTATTGAACAGAATATTATTCAAATTATAGAAATTAAACAATATATATTTCTATTTGATAATAATATTATAATTTAAAATATAAACATTTGTTATTGTTAATAATAATACTAATAATATTTGGAAAGAAAATAAGGAAATACGTTAAAACACAACAGTATCTTAAAATACAGTACAGTTGTACTTTTTTGTGTGCAAAACTTTTGTAAAACATATTGTGTTATTAATTCAGGTCGAACCTGGGTAAATTACAGCTAAAGCCCTCAGGAGTTGCTAAAGTCATCAGTCACCTCTCAAAAGCGTAACGAAGCATGATGAATCCCAGAGCTAGAGGAAGAGCCAGGAGCAGATCCCGCGGGAGAGGACGCCGAGAGCCCTCCATCTCCTCCATATCATCCCAGCTGATTCCCGGAGGAAGCCAGTACTCCTGCTTCCAGAGCCACTGACTGAGCTGCTCCATCCTTCAGACCCCAGCTGAGGCCAAGACAAAACACACCACTTCTCAGTTACATCCATTTCAAACAGCTCTGTGGCACAGTCATACTCTCAGGTGACTGTGTCTGTGGGGATAAATGATTATCAGATTCATATAGCACAAAACATTCCCACACTTAAGTCTTGACCAATGAATTTCCATGACTCTCCCAATCACTCATGATTACTGGATAAGGATGGATTTCTTAGAAATAATTTCCTTTCTCCAATCTTTTGAAATAAAATAATTATTATACTTTTCAGTGTGCTATTTCTTTTTTTCTACACTATTTTAAACCCAGATTTTTGCATGCATTGAATATGTACATTAGACAAAGAGTTTCCAAACTTTTTTGTATGCTAAAGACCTCCAAAAGCTTATAACACCGCTCATAAATATGAAGAAAGCTGTATATTTTTAGTAAAAAAGAATTTATACTTTTTGAGGAAAATATTAAATGTCATATTATTGAGACAATTAAATCAAAATGTCCTAAATTAAATAGTTGACATATACATTTACAATGTAATATTGTTGCGTAAATAAGCTAAATATTATTCAAAATAATATTTTATTATTATTTAAATATTTGCTTCTAAAATCACATTGTTATCATAATAATAAAAATGTTCACATTTTATTGGGAGTATATTTACATTGCTAAAATAAATTGAGATTAACATATTAAATTATATTAAAAGTTTTTATTTGAGAAAAATATTTAGGAAAAAAACATTAAATAAATTGAAATAAAAAACAATAATTGCAAATAACTTTCTGATTTCTGGTGTCTTCATAAAGTAAAAAAAGTTTGTATTAATAAATTAATAATACATTACATTTTATAAATTGTGAATATAAATGTAAGGATTTTGTAAGTAAGGATTAAATTATTTAAATGATTTAAGAAGTACATTTTAAAATAATAATAATAAAAATTAATATGTTAAATAAAACGTTGACCCCACATCTGACCCCAGTTTAAAGCCCTGTGTTAACACAATTAGGTACACTGAAGACAAAGGCGTCTGATGTGCTATGAGAAATGGCATCCTGTCCATCAGATAAATCATAGCACACGCACTGTCAGTTATCTTTCTCGTCTGAAGTAAATGTTTTTGGCGACACACCTGCTGGAACTCACCTGACCGACAGATTACTGATATCCGCTTAAACAATGAGATATTCTTGTTTTACGAGAAATAAACTCGTCAATGTCAAGAGACGAATTCCTAACATCAGGCGTTACAAAATCAACAAATCCTACAGGGAAACGTCCAGTACCCTACCTGCTTATGTCCTCTGCCGGATGAAGATGATGATGATGATGGCTGTGATGGTGTGCGCAGTTATGATCAGCGAATTTTACGCAAATTAATTTCCATGGAGAGATTTGCATTCAGAATCTAGCCCACAAAACAATCGCAATGCAAAAAATACGACACTACAAAATATTTAAATAATCTTCAAACGACATTCTCTGCAGCCTGCCCTTGGTAGCGTTGCGGTAAATTATTTAGAAATAAATATCGAATAAAAATAAACTGGAAGCTCCGAATCGTTTCGCTCCGGAATACACCTTAAAGCGAATATGATTAATAAATGCTGAGGTTCGTGAAATCTGTGATAAAACCGAGACCGTCTGCTCTTTAAAAGGCTGGTGTCTGTCTGTAGGTGTATCGATACTCCTATTGGTCCAGGAGATGATGCTCGGAAGTCCGACTCGTTTAAGTGATTCGGTTCTTTTGAACCGCTCATTTCTGATTGGCGCAATTTGCCTATTCACTTCAAACGATTCATTAAATGGAGTTTCGTTTGTTGTAATTTGTCATTACATTTTTTTCTTTTCCTTTTGTCTATTTTTTGTATCTTGATAACCTATTGTGTGTTACTGTTCATTATTAATAATAAAAAAAGATTTATTAAATGGAACCGGTTCGTTTGCAAATCGAACAAAGCTTTCTATCAAATACAGTACAAACAGACATTTTTTCATCCTTTCTTTAATAAAAGAAGCATATTACCCGTTGATGTTATGTTTCCAATCACATGTGAACTGACTTAATATATTAGAACAGGTGGCATACAATACCAAAAACTGTGTTATTAGCATGATTTGGACATATCCTGCAGAGGCTAACAAACAAAACACCAAATATAATAAAAAACTGTGGCATTAGCATGTTTTTGAATATGATTAAAACGAACAGCATGAACAAGACAAATAAAACAAAAACTATTTTGTACATCCTGAAACATTTCACAATAGTGAGACACTTTAGCATGTTTTGGACACGATATTAGAACAGATATAAATGACAAACATAACAAAAATGCCGCGTACGCATGTTTTTGGACATGAGTAGAGCCATTAATGACATGGCAACTATAACAAACATAATTTGAAAAACTGTGGTATTATTTTTTAAACAATAATAGTTCTAAAGTTTAACCTAACTTGAAGTAGCTTATAATTACTATGTTATAAATATGTTAACTACACAGTAGCCTACCATGGTATACAGGGCCCTACAGTGGAGAAAAAGAAAGCTACAAATTTAAGGGCTTCCAACATATGATACTGTAGGCTCGTACAGTGTGTTTTGTAAGGGCCTGTCTCTTATCCAGATCCCATGCTCTAGTTTTTCTCCAACAGACGTCAGCTCTGGGTAAATTCTTCCCTAATAAATTATTGTATCAATTTGTGGGGTTAAGTTCCATTCCTTTACTTGTTCTCAATCTACTGTGTAATCTAAGCTCATATACTGTAGGCTCACATCGTTCACTGAGGTGAAACGTGAAAGTATTATGAAGGTTCACATGATGAGAGTGTGATAAGGTGCAGACAATCTATCGATGCAATCACACTTTCACCTCTGATCGCATGCCTGGCATTGCAGATGACACTCGTGTAACACAAGGTTAGATTTTTTCACATGGCTCTGTTGTTTTCCTGCAGTTATATGCAGCATTCCAAGCATGACACATGCACTAGCAAGTGCTCATAGAGGTCAGCTAGAAATCATTTCACTTCACAGTTTTGATTTGAGTGAATGTTTATTTTGGTTCGTTAATTCCCTTGCACTAACCCAGCTAACAGTGAATGTTCTTACAAGTTTAATTAAAGTGTTTTTCGTTTTTGTAACAAAATGATTGAACTAATGTTTATGGAATGTGCTTAAAACATAATATTTTTTATGCATTTTTATAATGAGAAATGTTTTCAAAACATCACTTTTGTTCTAATTGAGCCAAAAATATGCATTCAAATAAAGTTATAATTTGGGAAGAAATATTTTAGATAACGTCTAGGTTACTATCGTAACCCACGTTCCCTGAAGGAGGGAACAGAGACGTTACATATGGGATCTCGCATGAGAGACCTATCGCCTTCGAGTCCTTTGGAAAAGGCCAATGAATATTGGCG
>JAUCNO010000663.1:2288920-2302393 GCA_032353835.1 Enteromius viviparus | reverse complement strand
AAACAACAGAATTGCTTCTCCCTCTTTTGTTGACCAAAGACTTCTGTGGCTGCTCTTTTTCTGCCATCTTCACTCGCACTGATTTTTAAATGCGATCAGATACCACAGACGCAACTTCTTCGCTGACAGTATAGAGTGAGAGAGTTCCGGCTTCTGAAAGGGCAAAAGTGCGGATGCGCGCGCGTCAGAACGCAGGTCAAAATAACTTAAAGAGAAAAAAAAGTGAATAATCATTTTTTTCGATTACACCATTTTTGTGATCGTTGAGACCCGAAATCGAAATTCGATTAATTGCACAGCCCTACTCTGAAGTGCCCCTTTATGGATGTTTTGAAGTTTTTTGGAACGTATGATATTTTTCCTTTGATTCATTGATTAATTCAAAGTTAAAAAGAGCAGCATTTGTTTAAAATAGAAATCTTTCACACGACTAAAATTGCTACAATATAAATGGTTGATGAGGATTTATATAACTCCAGTTGTATTGCATAAATATAATGAAAATATCCCTGAAGCTTGCTCAAGATGCAATAACTTATATATAACTTATACCATTGACATCATTAACCTTTTAATTTCATTTAATAAAGACAGAGCACACATTCATAAATATATGTATTCTTTATATTCTGTATTATTTCTTTAAATATAAAAGATATAAATGCACCAAATATGGATGAAATAAATGGTGACAAATATGTTAATGGAAAGGAAATCTTATATATTAAAAGATAAATAAATCATTTTTGATGGAGTTTGGGGACCCTTCAAATCATTGTTTAAAATGTGGTGGTGTTGGAAATGTGTTGATATAAGACTAAATAATAGAGGTGAAATTGTATATTAATGTATTATTGTAAAATGTGTGCATGTTCATGTGTGTTGTTAAAACGCCATAAAAGGTTTTACTATAACTTTTTTTTTTATTTAACACATTCCTCCTGAATAAAAGTATTAATTTCTTAAAAAAATAATAATCATAAAAATCAGAAAATCCTTAAAAGGTCCCCCCAAAAACTAAATGTGACACTGAAGACTGGAGAATTAATGATAAAAAAAAAATAAAAAACATCAATTTTGGTCCCAAAAATAAGTAAATAAAAAAAACAGAATTAAAAAAAAAAGTGAAATTACTATGATTTTTATTAACACATTGCTCCTGAATAAAAGTATTACTAAAAAAATCCTTAATAATCACAGATCCCATGCTAAAAATTCAGTTTCGATCAAAAAACTTTCAAGTATGTTCAAGTAGAAACCTACTTTCTTAAATTGCACTAATTTTAACAAAACATTTTTTTTATTAAAAAGATATAGCCTTTATGAACAGAACTGGCAGCAAATGTTTGAGCGGCAGTGTGTGTGTACATGGATAGGGCTGGGTATCGACTTCCATTCCTTTTAGGTAACTATTGAAAAATGTCTCTTCGTTTGGTACCCAACTTTGATACCTAAGACTGCAGCACTAGCCAGTGTGTTTGACTGGAACTGTGTAAAATAGCTTTACGTTATTTATATCATTTACACGACCGGACGTCATTTCAGTCTCTACATTAAGTTGCGCTCTCTGTATCGCACACACCGCAATCCGCCACACACACACACACAAACAAACAAGACGTGTGGTTTTGTTTACTAGCACACTGACCTGCGCATGACGCTTCCGGTGATATTAACATCTTGTTTAATTATTAAAACAGTCATTCTTCAGTGTTTTAAACAGTAATATAAAATCCTCTTTATTTTCCAACAATAAAATTAAATCTTCATTAATTAAAAGACAAATTTTCAACGATAAGACTACTGTAAGAATAAATAATAATGCACTAGCGTAAAGGTAGCATAACAGATGTGTAAACTTTATTCAAACTAATTTGCACTGATTCGTTGTGTTGGATATATTGTTTTCCATGCAGTGGCTCAGGAGATAAGCTTTTGAGTATGAATAAATGTCAAAGAGCTGGGGAAAAAAAAAAGGTTTTTTGAGATAATGTCATTTTGTTAACACTGATTTCATAAAATTGGTATTGTTCAGGAACCGGTATCAAAATGTTTTGCACATGGATATTGAGAAAAAGGCCCATACTTGAGCAATGCGAGGAACGCTGCAGGTTCTACATCAGGGAGCTCGATCTCAGTGGATGTGGTGGCCATTCCTCCGTTAAACATGGCATCAAACACTGCACTGCCAACGGCCAGAACAAACCTGCAGAGGTCATGTTAAACACAGAGAATTAGTGTTAGGACAAATAATGGTTTTATTAAACATTTATTAAGTAAAAGTATTATTTTAAAGACAAATCAGCACATACTCGTTTAAATCTAAATGTGTATTACAAGATGGTAGTATTGATTATAGCTTGATTCTGATTTTGATTTTTAAAGTAATTAAAAATAAAAAATGCAGAAGTCAGAAATGTGGACATTTTATGGTAATCAAGACTGATTCATTTTATGCATATATTAGATCAATAAATAAAAATTAATACTAAATTAATAAAAATCTTTTCTCACAGTTCTGACAAAAAAAATTGATTTCAACAATTGCCAATAAAATTCTGAGTTTACATTTAGAAATCATTCTGCTATATAAAACAATCATAATTATCTTTTTTATTTCATGGCAAAAACAAACAAACAAAACTGAATTGCAAAATGTAACGAAAGTTACATTAAGTTAATATCAACAAAAAGTTAATATCACTAAATCTTTTTTAAAATCATATAAACCAATATTTATTGTCTCTCGTGTCTCACGCGCGTCATATAAAACAAAAAGGCAAGTGCTTAAGAGTTTCAGCTGAGGGAAAGATTTATTTTTCTAAAGATGTCTTTAATTTCAATTTATTTCTTACAAAAAGCTGACAAACAACGTTACTCTCTGAAGACTTTTTAAAAAGCACATGAGATGCTATTATGCTGGTTTGGGTCATTTTTGGAGTTGAAACATCCGATGAACATCTGTGCATCAGTTCAGACAGATTTAAAGTAGTAGATGAAAGTGGTGAGTAGATGTGACCCAGGACAACAAAATCCGTCATCGCCAGCGCAGGTATATTTGTAGCATTTGTCTAAATAATTTTTCTTTTATGCCAAAATCATTAAGATCGTGTTTTATAAAGATATTTTATAATATTCCTACCGTAAATATAACAAAACTTAGTTTTATTTGGACATCATTAAAGGATGTTTTGGCAATATTTAGATTTCTCTGCAACCTTAGATTCCAGATCACCACACATCAACGGAAAGCTTATTTATTCAGAAACGAACTGCTTCCGTGGTCTAGGGTCACAAATGATGACAGACAGTCATAATGATTTGCAGGCTCAGTGTCATCAGTGTATTTAGTGAATCACCTGTGCGCGGGTATCCGCTGGACTCCCATTCCCTTACCCACTAGAAAGTGAACATCACTCAGTACTTCATTATTAAACAAAAACGCAAATCTCTCTTTCACGGTGCTTTTCGTCGCCTGCCAGTTATAAACGGGTTCCCGGTACACGAGCACGGCGGCTGCGGCCGGAGGAGCGGGCAGAGACGAGTGTGTCGCCGGTGTCATCGCTGCGTTAGACGGGTTTCCAATCATATTTGAGGCGACCGAAATCGGCGGCCCCACCACCGCCGCGGATGCCGGGAGAGCGTTCATGAGGTTCGGCGGAGGTCCTAAGGCAACACCGGGGATTTCCAGGCCCGCAGGCCCCGGTTGAGGATTTTGGCGTCTCGTCACGCTCTGAGAGCCTCCGCCGCCTCCTACGGATCCTCCGTGACTCGCAGCCAAAGCGTAAGGACTGTTGCTCGGTTGGCTGTTACCCAAAGGTCCGGGTCCGGAGAAATTTAAACACGGAACCCGACCGCTATTGTCTCCAGTTGCCATCTTGGACTGACGCGCGCACCCGCTGAATGAGTAAACAAATCGCGAGCGCTGTATCCTGTCATCTCGTGTGCACAACATCCGGTCCCAAGTGTACGTGTGGAGTTACGTATGTTACTTAAATATCAATATATTTTTTAAACTACTTGGAAATTTGATTCTAAATATTTTTTATATAAATTTTTCTATTATTTTACTATGAACTCTACAAATGGATCTGACTAGAAATTGTTCTTGAAATATATAAAATGAAAGTCCTGTACATAAATAAATAAAATGCAGAAATTATTCAGTGATCAAATTAGTAAATTCCCTAGTTTAATGCCGTTTATATTTATATTTTTTTATATTATTTTAGAATTATTTAAATTATTCTATTCAATATTTATTTTTTATATCTACTGCACATACATTGTACATTATTTTAATTAGCATTTTTAGTTTATGTATATTTTATTATTTTTATTCATATTTTTATATGTTGTTTATACACAATTTGTAAATAAACTAAATATAAAGATTAGCTAGGCTATGTAAATATATTTGTATAATTTGTATAGGCCTACATAAAATATACACATTTATATTCTAGCATTGTATTTACTATATATCCGTTGTGATTTTTTGAATTGCGGAAACTAGGATTCCTTTGTTACAATCTTATTAAACACCTTCATGAATATTAGTATCGCATGCAAAAAGAAGTCTAAGACTTTGCTTAAATTATATGTCTCTCTTATATACATTTGATCTGATTTACCTGCTTGATCACATGCTATTATGTCCATGTGTGCTTGCAAATGCCAAAAGACAAAGGATGCTCAGCCTAACACGATGTCAGACTAATATTTTTTAAATGTCGTGATGCCCTCATCTGGATGAAAGGGGAAGCGCTGCGGTGACGTCACGGATCCAAAAACTGCAGCAAATGCAGTATCTGCGTAAAAAAGCCCTGTCATGAAATTGTATCCCTTATAACGATGTTGAGACACTGGAAATGCAGTTAGAATAGGAGCGAATGAACTAAGTGTCAATCTCAAGTGCTTCTACATTTAGGCTATGCATTTAGCTTTTAGACATTGAAAGAAAAAACTCTCTACTTCCAGGATTTAAATTCAAATCATAAATATATTATGCTAATACTACATTATATTATACATAGATATAATATATGAAATATTTACCTTGTTTAAAAGGCAGAATGATGCCATTTATTTTGATGAAATATATTTATTTATTTATTAATTTATTTATTTGACAAAAGTCGTGATCAAAACAAAGATCAGGAGTAAGAAAAATATGATATTAGTCTTTTTACTTAAAAATGTAATATGTGTACTTGCCATGTTTAGTAGTGAAATTTACTAGCAATTCCTGACTGAAAAATGTGTCCTACACTTCTGATAGCCTATATGACTGTAATGAAAATGATTCAGTTATCAAAATGTAAAAATGTTGTAAATTAACATTCACTGTTAGACAAAATTACTTGATATCGTCAACTGTTTTACATTTGTTATCTTGTTATCTTTTATCATTTTCATCTTTTTTTAAGTTATGTCAGTGATATTTCAATAAGTAATTGATTAATTAATTTAAATACAATAATCAGTCTATATATAGTAAGTAGGTTTGGATAGGATAGCAAAACAGAATAGATCGTTTTTTTGTTTTTTTTGTATTTTAGAAAAAACATGCACGAATGGGGAGTGGAAGTGATAGAGGGTCGAGTATTTTTTATTCACACACACACACACACACACACGCACACACACACACACATATAATAGCCAATGTAAAACACGTTTTGTAATGTCTCTTTTTTTATAAGTGTAGACGTCTCCTGCATATGTGGAATGTTTCTATTAAATCCGTAGTTTTTCCTGTAATAAAAGCGCAATGCTTCGATCTGCTGTTATGTAATTCGAGCACGTAGGCGCAGTTCTGCATGCGGAGGTGCGGGAGTCCCGCGTGAAACTCCAGCTCGTGGCGTGACGCTCAGTCTGCTTCTCATCGGCGTGACGTCACGCCGCGAGCTGAGCTGTGCTGTGAGCTGTCCGCGCGCCGCTGGTTCTGAAGCAAGATGGCAGTGCGCTAGAGGCGCGAAACGGCGGACTAACTGACGGGACTACGGGGAAAGTGCTTTATGAGAACGTTTTCTGTTAGTTCGACAGTTTATTCACGTGTTTATTGTGTAAAAGCTGTAGTTTTGGCTGTGTGTTGATCGAGCGCGGCTGAATCCAATCACAGCAAGTAAACGGACTGTCCCGTTCCGGCGGAGGTCGACGCGACGCGGCGCGGCGCGGCGCGATGTCTCTGCTGTGCGTCGGGGGTGAGTAACGGTCTTAAATTCGCCCTTTGTTTGGACAGAATTTAATTTGTCAACATAAGCTGTTTATGATACAGAATCCCTCACAAAAAGTACCATATGAGCAGATACTACACTAATTTACCATGATATTTCATTGTATTTGCACAGTACTTTCTGCCAGTGACATGTCTTGATCACAAAACCATGGCGTTTTCGCATATAGCATGGTAGTAGGCTACATGTCAATTCCATGGTATAAAACTATTTTATAGTGCCCTTCACAAAAGAAGTACTATTGCAGCATCATGGGACTTTAAAATTAACTGTAAATTAATAGTATGGTGGTACTTACATGGTATTTCCAGGGGTGATCATGGTGCATGATCAAAATAATGTGGTATAAGTGAATATTGTCACCCTGCATTTTATCATAATGCATGACAATAAACAAAATGTTTTTGTCTTGCTACTTGTCACTGTTAAGATGTGTTTGGTTTCTATTTAGTGAAGGTGTTTGTGATTTTCCTCTTAAGATACATTCAGCAACCTGTTAAGCAACCGTTTAAGTGTTAATACAAGCATTTAATGCAGACTCTATTA
The DNA here is from genome assembly GCA_032353835.1 of Enteromius viviparus. Lineage (NCBI taxonomy): Eukaryota > Metazoa > Chordata > Actinopteri > Cypriniformes > Cyprinidae > Enteromius > Enteromius viviparus. The sequence goes on along the minus strand of JAUCNO010000663.1, from coordinate 2,295,608 downwards.
GGGCATTACATTGATATTTCAAGGATCTGATATGTAGAAATGTGTTATTATGAAGGGGATTGCTCATATTGTTCAGTGCAGAGTGGGAATCTCTAGCACGGCGTGGGATATGCGCTCGTGAGGGAATCCTGTGTGTGGGTGTGTGAGCTTGATGAAATGACATTTCTTGTGAAGATCATTCTGGTCACGCTCTATACGGTGCTAATCAGGACTCCATGTTTCTTCAGGTTCACATGCATTAGCTTCATAGATAAAATGACTGATTGACAGGTTAGTTACAATCGATTTGATATCAGTGCCTCAGACACGACATTCACACTGATAACGCTGTGTGTGCATGCTCTGAAAGCAATATCTGTTCTGCACAATAGTCGTAGAGACTCTTGTGCATCCAATGTACTTTAAAAACAAAACCTTGATAGCCGGATGATTGTAGTCCAGCATGGCTGATTTTGCTCTGATGCATTGACACGTGGCTGCCTCATTCTTATTCTGTGCTGCACCAGACTATAAAACACTAGCTGCTCTCCCACTAGTAGCACGAGCACAGTTGTTCAAGGGAGAATCTAAACCTGCCAAGATTCATGTTTGAATAATTTTATCACAAAATTAATTAATTAATTTAACAATTGATTTAATGTACATAAATATGATTTAAGTAAATGTATAAATAATATAATTTACATAATAGTATATATAATTAATATAATTAATAATTAAAATAATAACAATATATATATAGCCTAAATATTATAGGTACACATGAATATTTATATATATATATATATAATACTCAAAAAATATGTTATTTAGGTATCACACTTTTATGATAAGTAGGTTTTTGTTTGCTTATAATACATACACACACAATTATAATATAAACATAATATTATATACTGTATATAACAATAATAATAATAATATTTCTTGTAGACTAATGCAAAAAAAAATAATTACCATAATGCAAAAATATATAGATAATACACATATTTTTTTAGGAGTAGTATATATTTGTAAAATATATGGAAACCATGGAAAAAGCAGATTTACCAATTCTTTTTTTTAGTGTAATACTAAAATAAATTAATGAATAAATTATGAGAAATAAAATAACGTGGGAAATAAAATTAAATTCATTAGCATAATGCAATATGGTGATACACTTTTTTTTGTAATGAAAAACCTATTATCACTGCAAGTTATCTTAGTTCCATTTTTTTGGGGTGAAATATGAGCCTTACACTTAAACAATCTTCCTTCCTTTCGTCCTTTCTCCATCTTCTCACCTTTCCCTGCGGAGTAAACCAAGAATGCTGTGATTTACAGGACGTCCCTGAGTAAAGGCACAGCGGAAAGGGGTTATGGGTTTATTGCTCAATGAGACGACAAAGCTCTTATTCCTGATGTGCAGTTTGACATGACAGAGGTGTTGGATCAATGTTCATTACAGGAGAGACTGTGGAGCATGAAGGGCCATGACTGAATTAAGCTTTTTACTTAAGATATCACAAAGATGTGTGTTTGGTACATTCTCAGGCACTCCACCAGTCAATTTGCATACATAACTCTTAACTGATTATGTAATGAAATCTAAAGATGAATGCATTGCATAAGGTCTGATCTAAGGTCTTTTTCATAAGGTCTCTATCATAAGGTCTTTTTAAAGATTCGTAGATCTTTTTTTTACAGCTCTTATGATTTTTAGTGGTGTTCATATGCTGAATGTAGGCGTGTTTTCACGCTTATGTAATATTGAAAACGCTTTTGCAGTCAGCATTGGCGTATAACATCCCACTTTCTGTTACCAGCCTAACATTGCAAGGTCTTCACAGTTAGTAATGTGATGTTTATGTTTTATTGCTCATAATTGAAGTCTAAATGCTTTTGAAAAGACTAGGCTGTAGAAAAGAAAAATCATGAATGAGATCTCTAATATTTCTCTGAGACACTTGCTTCTTAAAAACTCCTTTATTTGTTTAAGACGAAACCAATGGTTTACCCTAAAATGAAAATTCGCTGGAAAAATGTTCTCACCCTCGCACCATCCTTGATGTAAATGAGTTTGCCTCTTCATCAGATTTGAAAAAAAAAAAGAAGTATTGCATCAGTATTTGGTCAATGGATGCTCTGCAGTGAATGGGCGCTGTCAGAAAAACATCACAATAATCCACACCACTTCAGTCCATTAGTTAAGATCTGGCTAAAATTTGAGTCCATAATAATGCTTCCTCCAGTGAAAATGTTCTGGTCTGAATCAGGTGTTATAAATTATATTTTTACTTGCATAGGCATGTATTGTGTTGATGTATGTGAATTTTTATGTGCTTTGGAGTGTGTGCAGTTTCTGTCTTTCTCTCTCTCTCTCTCTCTCTCTCTCGCTGTCTCTCCTGATTGAGCCTGATTGGGACCAGCTGCAGGAAATTACATGGCAAGCGGGAGAGTTTGAATGCTGGGAAGCAGAGCAGTGTGGCGCTGTGTGTGTGTGTGTGCGTTGTGAAGCTCCTCCACGCTTGTCGGATTGATCTGCCTGTCTGCCCCATACAATGTGTGTGCAGTATTGTTGCCAAACGGCATTGTGAATTTGTACTAAAGTGTTGAATAAATAGCTGAGTTGCACAGCAGTTAACGTATCGCCAGTCCTCTCGGACTAATAACTTTCTCTTTCGTTGACTGTACAGAATTATTCATTTTCCCTGGTATTTAACTTTTATCTGTTACTTTTCCTTCATTACCCTGAAGCTGTAGGTTGGGGACTGCCTTATTTTCTCCTGGTTTTTGGCCAGCCAGGGAGACAGGGAAGGTCTTTGGATTTTTAAAAAAAATTTATTAAGTTAATGCCTTAAACATTATTTTGGCTTGGACCGCCTGAAGAGATGCTTCCCACCTACTCAATGTAAATAATAATAAATCTGTTATTTTGTGAACATTTCTTTTGTATTTATTTAAGAGCTGGACAGGAGAGGGGTTAAACTTAAATTTTATTTCACCTTGTCATCGGCCTTGCCAACCCTAGGCTGGCTGGGTCGTGAGACAGGAGAGAAATCTGCACAAATTAAGCACCATTTACAAGCCAAAACAGCTGTAAAGAAATATGTGGCTGGACTTTGATGTGAGAGAAAACAGGACTTTATAGCTGGAGGAAGATTTATTATGGATCATGGACTCAAATTGTAGCCAGAAGCAACAGTTTCAAGTTAAAAACATTGTAATGATGGATTTGTTTCTTACAAACACATTGTCTTCTTCAGGTGTTAACTGCTGGACTGGAGTGATGTGGATTATTGTGATGTTTTGTGATGACTCTCATTCTGACGGCACCCATTCACTGCAGAGCATCCATTGCTGGACAACTGATACAATGCTACATTTCTCCAAATCTGATAAAGAAAAAAGCTCATTTACATCAAAAATGGTCCGAGGATAAGAATATTTTCAGCCAATTATCATTTTAGGGGAATAATTTTTTTAAATTTCCTCTGAACCAAATATAAGAGTTCCTTTTCAGGAACTCACACTGCGTCAAAACACTATGGGATCGCCTTGAACTATCGACCACGCTCTGAATCTGCTGTGAAATCCGTCCGAAATCGTCATAGGTTGGTGACGTCATGGACCAGGAAGCTTAAAGCATGTGAGGTGAAGCCAAACGTCAGCCTTCATTCATTCAGCGCACTCTCTGTGTGTCTGTGACAGTGATCCGGTCTTCTGTTGAAATATTGTGAGAATCAGTGAAAATGAGTCAGGAGAAGTCATTCAGGAAATGTGCTAGTCCTTGTGGTCATTATCTCATTATCTCAGGCTGAAACCAGTGGTACGGTCTCGGGTCCCGACATGGGATTTGGTGGTGGTAGTAGATTCTCTTTGTCGAGCTCCATTCGAGCCTTTGGAGCAGGTCTCCGACCGTCACTATCAAGGCTGCGGTCTTGTTGGAACTTGCCTCACGCAAGAGGGTGGGGGACTTAAAGGCCTTGTTAGTGGCCCCTTCCTATGTAGACTTTACGCCCGGTTTGGCGAAAGTTTTACTGTTCCCGCTTGCGGGGTATGTTTGTAAAGTCCCCACGGTACCGCCGCAGCCGGTGGTATTTCAGGCTTTCTGCCCTCCTCCCTTTCGGGAGATGGACCAGGATCACTGAACACCTACATTCTCAGGTCTGCTCTTTGGCGGAGGTCGGATCAGCTGTTAGTCTGCTGTGGCCCTCCTCGTAAGGGTCTGCCTGCTTCAGGGCATACCTTGAGTAGGTGGATTGTGGATGCTTTCTCTATGTCGTATGAGTCTGCATGTCTCCCCTCGCCGATGGAAGTCAGAGCTCATTCGAGGTGTGGCAGCGCCAAAGACCTTCTTAGCAGGTGTCCCGGTTCTGGACTTCTGCAAAGCAGCGGGTTGGTCTTCCCCTCTGACCTTCATCAGGTTTTATAGGCTGCTACCCCAGGTTCGGTGGCTTCACTCGCCTATGACGTCTTGACCTTGTATTGGACAGATTTCACAGCAGATCCCATAGCGTTTTGACGCAGTGTGTCATTCCTTCAAGGAACTAGGGTTACCTGCGTAACCCCGAGACGTTTTTAAGAAGCATGTGTCTTTTCAGAGAAATAACTGAGAAACATAAGAGATCTCATTCATGATTTTTCTTTACTACAACGTAGTCTCTTCAAAAGCATTTTGAATTGAATTCTGAGCAATAAAACTCCTACTTAAATGAAGGAGACTTAACGGTGCTCTAAATGATGAAAGAGCAACATCTGAGCAATAAGATTTTCCTCTGGGCATGTCAGTGAAACCCATTCAAGAGGCCTTCTATCTTGGTTTTGGATTCACAGTCAGCTGGTTGTTTTCCTCTCGGCTCTGGTGAATAAATGGGTTTTGGGATTCATTGATTACAATGTGTTGTTTGTGGGCAGCAGATCCAGCTCTGAATTATTTATATTGGCAGTGATTTATGATTCTGAGCTATTATTAAGCTCTAGTTTCCTGAGTTCTGCAATCCAGCATCCTCTTCATTGATCTGGCCTAGATATTGATATATTACAGTGGTCTGTTTTAACTCCACTCAATGAAACACCATAAGATAGAGCTGCCCACCTCTCTATAATTCAATCTTAGATGGAGCTGAATGGCAAAGATTGCTTCCGGTTTGTCGCTTGAAGTGGAAAGAACTCCATGGCTTGAAATAGCCTGGGTGTTTCAGCACAGATATATCGTTGCCTCTCTGCCAGGATCGGTTCATCATATTTCTGTTGAGTATGCAGATATAAAGAAACTGTATCAGACCAGAGGATCTATTTTTATGTGTATCTGGGGACACATTTAACCAGCCTCACCTGCAAACTGGCACAAGCATGATGAAAGCAGGGCGGAGGACAGATCACAGGGGTTTTACTTTTACATTTGTTTGTATTGTTCTCTCCTTCAGCTGTGTTATTATGTTTTGTCTGTCTGCCTATCATCTACCCATCAATCCATCTCTACATCTATCATTTTTTCTAACTACCATACATCCATTAATCTATTCACAATTTTGTATATTATTATGTTCATCCATTCATCCACCCACCATTTTGTAAGTCATTTTGTCCATTCATTGATTTATATATTTTTCTATCTACCATCCATCCATCCACCAATCAATTTACATTTTGTCAATTGTTTTATCCATCCATCTATTTATCTATCCTCCATTCACCATTTTGTCCATCCATCCACCATATTGTGTTTTGCTCATCCAACTATCCATCCATCATTTAGTCTGTCATTATATCCTTTCATCTATCCACCAATCGATTTTGTCTATCCGTCCATCCTTTTTTTTAATTTATCCATCCATCATTTTGTCTGTCGTTATATGTCGTGAAATGTAAATTCAGAATTCCGAGGGGGTAAAAAGTCTGAATTCTGAATTTACATCTCACCTTTTTCCCCTCTATTTACAAAAATACACAATACAGAAACAAAATCTTTTTAATAAGTAAAGATTCTGAAAGTATTGAAGGTGATCCAATAATAATTAAGTATATATTTACAGTAGTAGCAACAGATCAGATCAAGTACAGTCTACAACTCAAGTTCTCTCTCTTAAAGCACATGAATGAATGTGTGTATCTTAAACTGTAAAAACTTGTTTGTGAGAGACATAATAAAATGAAACAAGGGTAAATTCAGGGATCCATTAAATGTCCAGCGTGCAATGAGTCTGATAAACATGAACTGCTGTTGGTCTGACTGGTCCAGGAGAAACCAGCACTGAGCGAGTGTTTTCTGCTGGAAGAATGTGCTGACGTACTGAAAACAGAATTAAGAGGCCATTGGGTGAAATTGAACTGAAGTCTTTATTTCTAAACTGTATTGTTTGCTGCTGGAAAGACCTGCATTTATTGTGTTTGGATGATGGTTCTGGTGTCCCAGGGCCTCTGGTCTTTACACAAAGCTATCGAATGCCTTTAGAAGACTATAATATTTATAACATTTGCTTATGGACTACTTTAATGATACTTTTTGTTTTTTGTGAAATGTAATCACAAAATTTTAGATCTCAGGCTCCTGAACCACTCAGTGATGAACCTGAAGTTCAGGGTGCTTAGTGTCAAGCAGGTCATGTCACAAATCAGGTTGGAGGACCTAGGGCTGGGCGATATGGCAAAAAAAAAAAATCTAGGTTTCTTCATAAAGTTTGGCCGATTCACGATTTCGATT
>JAUCNO010000663.1:2263157-2281629 GCA_032353835.1 Enteromius viviparus | reverse complement strand
AAGGAGATTGGTGGCAGCTGCGATCGTTCGTGCGTGCTTCCTCCTGAAATTCGATTAATTGCTTAATCGTCATTTATTCATCTTTCAGGTAATGATATCTCAACCCTTATGACTGGTTTTGTGGTCCAGGTTCACATATAAATAATAAATAAAAGCGGACCCAATACTTGTGGAACACCGTGAGTTACTGTAACAGGCTCTAACGAAACATTCTTAATCTGAGCAAACTGTTTCCTGTCACTTAAATAAGCCAAGGGGAAAATGAATAAAAACAGATAAACAAAACTTACCTCACTCTAAGTTTGCTGGATTCATCTGTTCTCATGCATAAATCTCAATTTGAAAAAGTGACTCTTATGACTGGCTTTCTGGTCTGGGGTCACATATATAGTTCTAAGTATTGCTTGTGTGTGTTTGTGCAGAAGAGTCATGTATATAAGAAGACGCTGCAGGCTTTGATCTACCCCATCTCCTGCACCACGCCACACAACTTCGAGGTCTGGACGGCCACGACGCCCACCTACTGCTACGAGTGTGAGGGTCTGCTATGGGGCATCGCCCGGCAGGGCATGCGCTGCTCCGAATGCGGCGTCAAATGCCACGACAAGTGCCAGGACCTGCTCAACGCAGACTGCCTGCAGAGTGAGGATTCACTGCTTACACTGTGTGATTGTGACGAATGACTAACTGACCAAAGGTGTCAATGCTATTATAGATTTTGCTAAATGAATTTAATAAGAGTTCATTAATAAACTGAACATAGATTTTCTTGTTTAGTCATTAAAATAATGATAAACAATGAATAAATATAATATGAAAAAAAAGAATTATAAGAATTATAAAAAAAAAAAAATATATATATATATATATATATATGTTTTATTTTTAAATGCATTGAAGAAGAGTTCACTAATAAACTACACAATACAAGCATTACTTGGTGTGTTAATATTAGATTTTTAGATGTCTTTATCCTAAACGTTATGTAAGTTGTGCTTGTGGAAGACTCTTGGTGCAGCACTGATGTTGTGGATATGATGGTCAGGAGCAGCTGAAAAGAGCTCAAAGCACGGCGCTGAAGACCGAACGCAGAACATCATCATGGTTCTGAAGGACCGCATGAAGATCCGTGAGCGCAACAAACCAGAGATCTTCGAGCTGATCCAGGAAGTGTTTGACGTTCCCAAGGCCAGCCATGGGACACAAATGAAACAAATCAAGCAGAGCGTTCTGGATGGGACGTCCAAGTGGTCAGCCAAAATCAGCATCACAAGTGAGCTCAGAATCACAGGTGTCAGGTGTTTCAACATTTCTGCTGAAATGAGCCGAAACTATTTTGAGCTACAGACAAAATAAGTAAAACTATTAGTCCAGTTGGTCACACTTTATATATGAGCTGGCCTTACATTTAAATAATTTTTTGGTACAATTCACATATTGTGTACATACATGTTTTTGCATTGTACTTACAGTATATTTGTAAGAATATTTATGTAATTACATCTGTAATTAATTTCCCATATCCACCTCAATATCAACAAAAGGGTTTTATAATACAATATGACCATAATAAGTACATTGTACTTATTTTTTTATATAAGTAAATAGTAGTTAAGGCCACCCAATATAGCATGTGACTGTCGAATCTGAAGTTTTCACAAAAATTAATTCATTAATCCCTTATCTAGTGATGCCAGTGCTCCAATTAAACATCCAAAATAATCTTTATTTCTACATTTTCTGGCTGCTCGGTAATGACAAAAATCATAATCTTTAATATCTTGGTCAATATTGTAATCACGATTATTAGTGAGCCATATGACCAAAACTTTATATCAAAGATTTATTAAAAGATACATTATATATCAAATATATATTTTAATTATATATTTAACTATGTTATGACACCTACATTTTAGAAATCAGTGGAATTCTCAATACCACAGCAGAATACTGGTTTAACTAATATTAGACTACTAGTTTAAACTAAAAATAGCAAATTTTTGAAAATGTTCTCATTTTGCACACATATGTTTGCCTCGTCTCTAAAAGCATTGTTTTGTCTGTCAGTGAACTGTGCTCAGGGTCTGCAGGCGAAGGATAAGACGGGTTCGAGTGACCCGTACGTCACGGTACAGGTGGGCAAAACCAAGAAGAGGACCAAGACCATTTACGGCAATCTCAATCCCATCTGGGATGAGAGCTTTCACTTGTGAGTTCATTAGTGGTTAACTCCAAGCAGAATTCCGTTTCTTTTCTTTATTTACTCATTTTTTTTACCCAGCTCATTCTTTAAAAATTACATTGATTCTACATAAGGTTTTGTTGTACTTATATATAGGGGTGTGAAGAGATCTTGTGGACTTGGCGATATCCTTGTGATAGTGGTATGATGCAGTGCAACAAGTCTCTAACAGAAAAGGTCTAGGTTAGGTGGGTAACGACTAAGGGAATGGAGACGTTACATATTGGATCTCGCTTAAGAGACCAATTGTCTTCTATCTTTGAGAAAAGGCCAATGAATAATGGCGTGCAATAATTACAGCCTGGTGCAACTTATCACAGCATGAGTATAAGAGGGCACGGCTGGAATGCGCATGCAGATTTTCGCTGAGGAGCCCAGGGTCGTGGCAAGGGGACGACCTCCTTCAGGGAACATGGGTTACCTACGTAACCTTAGACGTCTGCATGTAACCGTCCCAATGCCCTGGGGGCCAAATAGGGGCCCTGTTGGGATGCCAACTATACATTTTCTATTTTGAGCTGAAGCATGGTTTGGGGGGGCGGAGACATGAAAAAATTTCTTACATAGATTTTTAAGGAATGCACTATAAGGATAAGGTATGGATATAAGTGGAGGGAAACACAGCCTTCTGGCTGACTGTGGAACAAGTTGTTAGAAGCCACAACCTAGAGGTGAAGGAATTCCACTAGGAGAACAGTCGGAACTAACTCCGCTCTGAGTCCGACTGCGGGGCAGGAGGATGGGGTTCGCCTTGGCATCAGGGAACCACTGAGAAGCACAGCAGCAAGCCAACAATGCCGGTCTTCGCGCTACCTTCTTGTGTGATTTAAGACACAGGAAGACACAGCCTCTTCGCGGAGGTCGTAGAACCTGGCGAAGGTGTTTGGTGTCGCCCAGCCCGCAGCTCTAAAGATATCTGCTAAAGAGGCACCGTGCACCCACGTTGAGGTGGAGGCAACACTCCTTGTGGAGTGGGCTCTCAGACCTAGGGGGCACGGCTCTCCCTGGTATAAATAGGACAGGGAGATGGCATCCACCACCCAATGGGCCAGCCTCTGTTTGAAGACAGCATTCCCTTTCTGCTGACCTCCAAAGTGCGCATACAGGAAACCGAAACTCCAAGGCCAGGTCTGCCTTCTTCTGGGGCAGAGCTTGCAGGTTCACTACCTGATCTCTGAAGGGTGTGGTAGGAACCTTGGGCAAGTAGCCGTGCCAAGGTCTCAGTGTAACCTGAGAGTCAGCCGGGCCGAATTATAGGCACTCTTCGTTGACAAATGCTTGGAGGTCCCCAATCCTCTTGATGGAGGCCAGAGCAATCAGTAGGGCACTCTTTAGTGACAGATATTTTATCTTGACTGATGCTAGGGGCTCAAAAGAAGCTTGCTGCAGGCCAGTTAGGCGACGGCAAGGTCCCAAGAGGGTACTGAGGGCGGTCTCGGGGAATTAACCCAACGGGAACCCTTTAAGGAACCTTACGATGGGATTGACCCTCTATTGCATCATGGTATGCTGCGATGGCAGCAACATACACTTTAAGAGTTGAAGAGGTCCGGGAGGGCCAGTATGGCGCTACCAGCAGAACCTGCTCCTCGTCCTCTCTGATCTTGCACAAGGTCTGTGCAAGGAGGTTCACTGGGGGAAAGGCGTACTTGGGCCCCGGAGGCCAGCTGTGTGCCAGTGCATCCCTGCTGAGGGGCGCCTTGTCGAGCGAGTAATACAGCCGGCAATGGGAGGACTCGGGGTAGGCAAAGAGGCCTATCTCTGCTTTGCCGAAGTGGCTCCAGATCAGATGGACTTCCTGGGGGTGGATTCGCCATTCTCCTGGGTGGGTAGACTGCCGTGAAAGCTGGTCGGCTTCACGGTTGATTGTCCATAGAATATGAACAGAGCGCAGCGTTTTCAGCCATGTCTGATTCCACAGGAGCAGGTGGTGGGTGAGTTGTGACATGTGGCGGGAGCGTAGACCCCCTGGTGGTTGATGTACGCAACGGCCGCAGTGTTGTCCGTCCGGACCAGCACGTGCTTGTGGAGCAACATCGGTTGAAAGCGACACAGGGCCAGAAGCATGGCTAACAACTCCAGGCAGTTGATATGCCACAGCAGTCGAGCGCCTGTCCAGGGACCCGAGGCGGCATGCCCGCTGCATACAGCACCCCAACCCGTGGAGGAGGCATCTGACCTCTCGCGGCACAGCATGCACTCAATAAGCGAGGTCTCTCGCTGGCGAGCAAAAAGACTGGCTTGCTCTAGCCTTTAAAAAAGACTACCAGTCCCGCAGGTCTCGCTGACAACTGCCCAGTGATGAAGTGTTGCAGCGACGAGAGAGCATAAACTGCATACGATGAGCGCTCCCAAGTGAAAAGCTGCATGTGCATTCCAGCCATGCCCTCTTATACTCACACTGTGATAAGGTGCATCTGGCTGTAATTATTGCATGCCAATATTCATTGGCCTTTTCTAAAAGACTCGAAGACGATTGGTCTCTCAAGCGAGATCCCATGTAATGTCGGAGTGAACTCGACTAAAGGGGAACACTTGTTCCCTGAAGGAGGGAACGGAGACATTACATATGGGAACCTGCACAGATTGCATCCAGTTGCACCTCATCACTACGTGAGTATAAGAGGGCACGGATGCAGTGCACCTGCAGGTTTTCGTAGTCGGCATCAGCGCAACCCAGGGTCGTGACAAGGAAATGAAACCTCTCCGTTCCCTCTAGCAGGTGAGCTTCCCAAGGTGCGGTCTCGGGGGGTTAACCTGTCTCGCACCTCTAAGGAACCTCACGAGCAGTTGGTGCTTGCCGAGGGATGTATCCTCCAGTGCATGATATGCCGCGATAGCAGCAACATATTCTTTGAGAGTCGAAGTGGACATCCTGTCCTCCAACGTCCTTCGCAGGAAAGAAAGCACTACTGCAACCGTGCATCCACGAGAGGAGCACCAGTCGATGAACAGATCTCAGTGCGTAGGCCTGACTCGTAGAGGGAGCTCTTGTCTGAGTAATAGTGTCTATCACAGCTAAAGAGAGGCTGAAGAGGTCTGACGCGTCTTGTCCAGGAGCCAGACGTGCAGGTTCCAAAGATCGGGATGCGGGTGCCAAATTGTGCCCATGCCCTGAGAAAGGTGCTCTCCTCGACGAGCAGGCTGAGGCGGGGCGCTAGGGTGCTTGGCATACTACCTGCAGGGCAAGATGTAACTGATGGCCTCAGTCTGCTGCTGTACTGCTGAAAATGTCTGGGCAAAGTCCTCAACAGTGTCGCCGAAGAGGCCAACCTGCAAGATGGGTCCGTCAAGAAAGCAGACTTTGTCCACATCTCCGCAAAGTTGAGCCAGAGGTGTCGTTCATGAGCCACTACCGAGGACATCACCTGACCAAGGGCACGTGCGGTAACCTTTGTCGCCGGTAGGGTGAAATTAGTCCCAGCACAGAGTTCCTGCATGACCCCTTGATCAGATCCACCCTTGTGCGGATCTTTAAGTGCTTTGGCCTGGTACACTTGCTGTGCGGCCATTGCATGCAAGCAGGTGGCAGTCTGTCCAGCGGCATAGTAAGCCCAGAGCAGACGAGGTCTTACACACCTTGGACGGGACCCATGGTGGTGCTGCGCAGGCAGAGATGCACCACGACAGCGCGCTCGACCTGGGGGATCATTACGTACCCCCTGGCTGCCCCTCCATCAAGGGTGGAGAGGGGAAAGGAGCTGGTGGCGTACGGGGCTCGCCACGACCTGGTCAGCTCCTCATGCACCTCCGGGAAGAATAGCACTGAAGGGGACCGTGACGGAGCCGTGGGCCGAGAACCCAGATGCCAATCATCCAGCCAAGGCAGATCGGACGGGGCACCTCCAACCCGATCACCTCGGCCTCTCTCCCGCACAGCCCGACTCTCCCTCTGATGCTGTGGATGACATCTCAGCCTCCTTGTGTGCACCAAAGGAAACGCTGGGCCCGGTGGCATTCAGGGGAGCGCTTTCCTTGGGAAATACCACAGAGGAACTACTTCTGCACGGTAACCGTGAGGTCCCCTAAGCATTCTCCAGGTTGGGTGGACTGCCTTGAGAGCTGGTCGGCTGCATGGTTGAGTGTCCCTGGAATGTGAATAGTGCACAGCAATTTCAACTGCGTGCTTGTGGCGCAGCATCGGTCGAAAGTGACACAGGGTCTGAAACCCGGCTAACAACTCGAGGCAGTTGATTTGCCAAAGCAGTCGGACGCCTGTCCAGGGACCTGGGGCTGCTTGCCCATTGCATACAGCACCCCAACCCATGGAGGAGGCATCCATGTTGACCACAACATGCCTGGACACCTGTCCTTGAGGACTCCGGCCCGTAGGAAGGCAGGGTCTGACCACGGGCTGAAGAGGCAGCGACACTCCGGGGAAATGCCAATACGGAGAGTACCGTGACGGTTCATGGGCCATGCCCATCTTAGGACTCGATCGTGCAACCAACACTGAAGTGGTCTCATAAGAAGTAAGCCTAGCGCGTTACTGCGGCTGCCATGTGCCCCAGGAGCCTCTGAAAAGTTTGGAGAGGAACCGCTGTCTTGTGCCTGAAGAGGTCCAGACACTTTAGCAAGGCCAGCCAGCGCTAGTTGGTGAGGCGGGCAGTCATTTCGACCGACTCCAGCTCTATGCCGAGAAAGGAGATCCTCTGTACCAGGGAAAGTTTGCTATTTTCTTGATTAACCAGAAGGCCCAGATGGCTGAGGTGGCGAAGCACCAGGTCCCTCTACAGATCTTGCGAATGAGCTATGATGAGCCAGTCTTTGAGATAGTTGAGGATGCGGATGCCCATCTGCCACAGAGGGGAGAGGGCACCCTCCGCGACCTTCATAAATACACATGGAGAGAGGGACAGGACAAATGGGAGGACCCGGTACTGATATGCTTAACCCTTAAAAGCAAACCGCAGAAGGGACTTTGTCGAGGTAAGATCGCCCGCAGGACAGTGGTATCCCTCGCCCGAAGCCAACTTGATTTCGGGCCGCCAACCTGGCATCGTGTGCCTCAGCGGGGGACAGAGCAGAAGGTCTGGGTGCTGTGGGGGGACACCCTCAGTGACAGGCAGGCTGAGGCGGAACACCCAGGGAGCGGCTGGAGTTCCTTTTAGGGCAGGATGTGGGACATCGCCTCGGCCTGCCTTTGAACTGCAGAGAACTCCTGGGCTAAGTCCTTGACAGTGTCACAGAATAGGCCGACCTGGGAGATGGGAGCTTCAAGAAACCAAGCTTTGTCAAAATCTGCCATCTGCGCCAGGTTCAGCAATAGATGCCGCTCCTGGACCACAACCATGGACATTCTATTCTATTTCATATATTTTTATTTCAGTTTTGGGAATTTTAGTATATCAACTAAAAATAATACATGTCAATTTTTTATTTTAGTTCATTTCAGGTAAACTTTATTTTACTTGAAGTTATGAAAATATTTTAAGGATTTAATTTTAGTTACAAAAACCCTAATTTTAAGTAACTAAAATATAATAAAACTAAATATATAATGTAAATGATTTATAGTTTGGGTTTTGATCAGGCTGTGTGTGTGGTGTTGCAGCGAGTGTCATAACTCCTCCGATCGGATAAAGGTACGTGTTTGGGACGAGGACGATGATATCAAGTCTCGTGTGAAGCAACGGTTCAAGCGGGAGTCTGATGATTTTCTAGGACAGACCATCATTGAAGTGCGAACGCTGAGTGGAGAAATGGACGTCTGGTACAACCTAGGTGTGTCCGAGTCGTTACATGCTTATTTTAGCAGTATATTTTTATTAATAATATCTCAGACAAATTATTATCTTCTCTATTTTTCTTTGTACAGACAAGCGCACAGATAAGTCGGCCGTGTCCGGAGCGATCCGCATGCACATCAGTGTAGAGATCAAAGGAGAGGAGACTGTGGCTCCGTACCACGTTCAGTACACCTGCCTGCATGAGGTACGTCCAGAAATCATTCTTGTTAAACATATGAAGCACAAAACCAGTCATAAGGGTCGGATTTTTAAAATTGAGATTAATACATCATTTGGAATCGGAAGAAATAATCATTCCATTGATGTCTGGTTTGTTAGTATAGGACAGTATTTTCTTGAGACAACTATTTGAAAATCTGGAATCTGAGGGTGCAAGAAAATGTCTTAGCAGTGATGGGCAGTAGCGTCGCTAATAGGTTAACTACATTTCTCAGTAGCGTGTTGGTAGCGTCGCTATTTTAAAAATCAAATAGCTTTTCAGTAGCGAAGCTATTTTATTGATCAAGTAGCGTGGTAGCATCCACACAAGCTAATGTTACAATTCCCAAGCATTTCTGACACTTAAGCACAAATACAAATGCTACGGATCAGTGATCCTAGATCAGTATATGAAACCACCATACACGGGCCAATGCAGCCGCTCGCAATAATGTCAGTGACTTCTTCTTACTGCGGTTGGCAATGAGCTTTTTGATGTTAGCGCAACCTTTTTTTTTTTTACATTCTTAGAATAATAAAAATAAATAGAATTAGAATAGAATAAAAAATAAATTAAATGAAATTTGGTAAAATTGGAAAGAAACTTTTGCAACCATTAAATAACGTCACAATCACAACAAGACTTACAATATAAAAATATTTAGGTGAAAATAAAGTTAGTATATGTATACATGTTTGTATTTATATATACATAATAAATATACACTGTACACAGTTATATTATGTAAACAAAAACTTTGATTTTGGATATGATTAATCACGATTAATAATATGATAGCACTAATACTTTCTAGTTGTCTACGGTTCTGTCACTTTCCACAGAATATTCCTCACTTTCTTTGAGGGTAGAAATTTTGCTGTGCTATTTTAGTTTTAATTATATATTACTGTAGTTTTTATTAAAATTATTAATAAGCTTTTATTTAAATTGTTTTATTTTTAGTAATTTGGTTATGTGCATTTCTCATTTAAAATCTTTGTGTTTACGTTTAATTTATTATTTATTTCAGTTTTAGCTTTTATTTGTATTAAGTTAGTCATTTTGATGCTTTAGCTTTAAACCTATTTAAGTAAAATTTCTGTTTCATCTAATATTCATAATTAATGTGATTGCATCTTTGTTTCAGTTAACAAAAATGTTTTTATTGATATTAAAGCTGCTGGTTACCTGGTTCGGACACAGTGATGAACTAAATCAGTGTAAAGAGCTTCATCCTCAGGATCAATAAGTATGTCCTCTTCCCATGATGCTTTGCAGCACATCTTCCACTACACCACAGAGAAGCAGAACAGTGGTGTGGTAAAGATCCCTGATGCCAAAGGTGATGATGCCTGGAAAGTGTACTTTGATGAGACTGCGCAAGAGATTGTGGACGAATTTGCCATGAGATACGGAGTGGAGTCCATCTATCAGGCCATGACGTAAGCAGAGAAACCCTGATCATTATATTACTCACTTCAAACCATCAAACGAAGTAAAAGCATGAAAGACAACCTGAACACTAAAAGTAATTGCCTAAATATTAATTATCAAAAGTTGTTGCCCAGTGGAGCCCTCAGGAAATGGTGATGTTAAAAAAAGTTCCAGAATGTCACAGAAAAGTTTTACTAGTGCTTATAATTTTATCTGCTTTTTCTTGGCAAAGCTTTGCTGATTTAAATAATATGAGATGGAAGAATTTTTGTTGTTTTTTACCATCATATGACTTTAGGGGCTCCGTAGTGACCATATAATGTTTCTTATTTTGTTTAGCTGCCTGCTGTTCTTAGAAAAAATCCCCAGGTCCTGCACATTCTTTGGTTTTCCAGCTTCTTCTGCATATTTTAAGATTTCCGAAAGTGACTGTATGAGTTTGAGATCCATATTTTCACACTAAGGACAGTTAAGGGGTTCATAGACAACTATTTGGTAAAAGTGTTACTGATGTTTAAAAAGGCAACACAATGCATTAAGACATCTTTTTCATTTGGTTCTGCATCAAAGAAGCTACATAAGTACTTAAACTCAGCGAACAGCAGACAGTTGAACTGCTCAGGACCAATGAGGGACTCATGAACAGTATAACTAAATATAAAAACACTTGTGAATCATTCAGGAAATAGTATTACAGTAGGTAAAATAATATTAAAAAAAAAATGGGGATATGTAACAAAATGGAAAATATGAGAATTTTATATTAATAAAAAATATAACAGTATCACTAGTACTGAAATAACACGTGAGAGTTCAGTATTTTATAAGTTAGTTATAAATTAGTTTGTGTATTCAGAGAACTGCTGGAAACACCTCATTAGCTTCCGGACACCAAAGACGAGGATGTCCATAATAATGAGGACATGATTCATGTTTAGATCAGAGTCTCAGGAGACATGTGTGTCGTGAAGAGTAGACAGCACTGGAACAGTAAAACTCCAACTCGTTTAGTCAATGTTCCTCATCAGCTGAACACCATCATGACCTTTAAAACCATGATATGTTTGGTATATTTAGCTGTGTTCAAAGATGGAGTATGAATAGTTAATGAAGGAATTGTAAAGCAGTAGTGAGATACAATTCATTGGCAGTTTTCAAATTGAATTACATCATTGTCATTACGTGACAATGCTGAAAAATATAAAATATGACATTAAATTTAATCAGTAGCATCCCATATTTCAGGCGGAATTACAGTAATGTTATACTGTTCCTTACTGTGGTGGAAAATGATTTCATCATGGTAAAATTTTGAATGAAAGTTGCTGATATTGTGGAAAACATTTTTAATTATTGTTAAGTGTTTGGTTAAAAACAAATTACTTTATTTTATATTTTTGATTGAAAAGACATTTCATTATTGTAAAGACTGTAGTTGAAATTTAGTTTAGTTTACTTATAGATTGGGGAAAAAATTTTGTATTACTTTTACTATTTATTTGTTGTAGGATAGATTTTAAAAAAACACTTTGAATGAATAAAAATTATTTTACATTTTTGCTTGAAAATTAAATTTATTATTGTAAAGATTTTAGTTTAAAATAATTAATATTGTGGAAAAGATTTGATTTACATATTACCTTTACTGTTGTAAAAATTTAGATTGAAGATTACTTATTGGGGGATAGATTTTAGATAAAAATTAATTTTAGTAAGTTTAGTATAAACTTGTATTACTTGTATTGTAAATATGGTAAATCATGATAAGGATTTTGGTTGTAAATGTTCAAAATTACAATGCTGAATAGTTTTTTTTTTAAATTACTATTTTTTTTTATCATATTGTCCACCTCTTATTTAACAGGGTCATCACATAATAGTCATAACTATGATTGCGTACAGGAAGTGTGTTTGTTTAGTTCTGTAAATGTCAGTAACCTTGTCCTTTGTGTTCAGGCATTTTGCGTGTCTGTCATCGAAGTACATGTGTCCGGGTGTTCCTGCGGTCATGAGCACACTTCTGGCCAACATCAACGCTTACTACGCCCACACGACTCAATCCACCAACAACGTCTCTGCCTCCGACCGCTTTGCTGCCTCCAACTTTGGGGTCAGTTCAGGTTTCAACCACAAAATCACCTGCTAAACATTAGTGTAGTAGATCTCAGACACCTCCTTGTTGTGTTCTTGAGTTTGACTAACGTTCAAGGTCGGTAACATTTGTATTTTTAGGGGCCAATAACTGAAGGTGCAAAGGTACCTATTGAAACTGTTGGCGTTATTATTATTCTCTTTCTTCCTCTTCCACTGCAAGTCTATGGCAGCCTATAGAGAAACCCAACATAAACCGTAGCAAGTTTGGAGTCACCACTTGTCCAAACTTTTGAAAGGTTTATGCTAATAACTATTGAACCATAAGCCATAAAAGAATTTTTTTTATTTTCTTCTGATTCCTTGGCTTAAGCCGAGTCAAATGGAAACCCAAAATTAAAAAAATCGTAAGTCATACTTTTTTCGAATTTATCCTAAGCCATTGCACCAATTGTCATTAAAATTGATCCAGATCATCCTCAAACCATGCTGGCAAAATGTTAAGGAATTCAAGTTGATTCACCTAACCATTCTCGAATAACACGTGAATGAATTCTACGGAAAGTGCACAAAAGTCAATGTGAGGCTTTATCTCCGTAAATGTTTGGTGTATTGACACCAACCTTGATGTGCGTTATAACAAGCATGACTTGAGGCTACCTGCAGTGTTTCGGTCCAGTGCCCCCTAGTGGTCAGGAGATACGTAAAATGGCTGTTTTTGCTTATAACATCTCAAAGGTTTGTCCAAAAATCACAACGTGCATTCAGTGCATCATGCCGAGTCCAACCATATCTAATTTTCCATTGTCAGCCATTTTGAGTGTCGGCCATTCTGGATTTAGTTCTAAAATGCTGTATCTTGAAAACAGATTAGCGTATCATTTTGACATTAATTGCAAAAATATTCGACACTATACCCTGAATGTACATAAAAATTGCCACCTTGTGGTCAAAAGTTGTAGCGAAATTTTGATTAGATTTTTTTGCTGTTTCAATCAAAATGATCCTAAAATTACTTTTATTACTCTTTGTTGCATTTGGTCTGATGCTCTGTGTCATGCTTAGCTCCTGATTTTGCTGCTGGAGTGGCAAACTTATTTTTTAAATAAGTTAATACTTGCATTCATCCAGGCTGCATTAAATCGATCAAAAGCAATTTATGTAAGCAATAAGGTACTTGAAGCAGTGCTGTATCGTGAATAAGTCACAGCTGAATGGCATTGTTAGGCACAACACAAAGTGACCATCGGGTAAAGCGATCATGGCCATGTACTGTAAACATTAAAAGATCTCACTGCAAACTTTTTCTCAGGGTTGAACAAAGATACATTAAAATGTGTTTTAACACACCACCAGTATGTTAGAGAGTGTGTTTATTTTCCAACACTGCCCAAATGTTTATGCAAAGAAAGTAGGCGGAGCTGTTATTCACACTGTAGTATTGCTGTGGGTGCCATGTTCCAGAGGCATTAGAAATGCCTGGTTTGTAATGTGTTTTATTGTTTTGGTGTCATAGCGCTGGGACGCAGCATCATGTTATGATAAAGGGTGGAACATTTCCATCATATGCTTGAGGTATTCAGCCAATCATAGTGCAGTGATTATTCGCCGGGTCAGGTGGTCCCAAAATTAGCATAGCTTAGCATAAATCATTGAATCCGATTAGACCAGCTAGCATTGTGTTTCGTGTAAGTGTTTCAACTAAAGTGCAGCAAAATTCCTTGATTATTACGCCAGAATGAGAGAATAGTTCCTAGTCATATCAGCCTAGAAAATCACAACTTTGTATTTTACGCCAGTCTTAGTACACAATGCAACTACAGAAGAGTAAAGTTTTAAATAAGTTTTAATAAATTTAAAAATATCAAAACTCTTTAGTTATTTTATAGTGCGACACTAGCTGGTCTATTCGGAAACTCTAAGGATGTTGGAAAATAAGCCTATTTCCAAAAAAAGTGGAGTGTTCCTTTGACTTAAAAGTTATCTGAAGTATCTGAATGATCGGTATCTACATTTGTACTGTAGGTGCTCACAGGTTTGGAATGCCATGAGGGTGAGTAAATATTGAAAGGAATTTTATTTTGGGGTGAAAACAGGTGCTGGACAAAAACTCATAATAGAATGTCTGCACACCTTGGCTCCAGAAATGTTTGTATATGTAAAATGTATCTGTGATAGACACTTTTAAAATTTTTATTTTTGGAGTCCAGGTGTGCCAACTTTTTTCTTTATTTCTATTTTAAGCAGAAACATTGGTTTTGAAATTATTACAAGCATGCAGCTTTTCAGTTCTCATTCTGACGACACCCATTCGCTGCAGTGTTTCTATTGGCGGATAAATTATGTTTAGTGAAATTCTTCCAATCTGTTCTTTAAATTTAAATTTAAATTATTAAAAATTTAAATTAAACTATTCCTGAAACACCTTATCTGGGCTGCTTTGGCTTGGGTCTTATTATGAGCTGCCCTGTGCAAATATAAATGAACGAGCTGTTTGGCTCGTTAAACTGATGTCGGTTCATATTTATACGGATGTGAAAAGATTGATTTAGAAATTCAGAACGTTTTTGTCCTTCCTTGGCAATGCAGGAAATGGCTCTTTTAGTAGAGTGTGATTCAGTGAGTTGTGTTGATGGTGATGAGATGTCTGTGTTGAACGCTGCAGCAGTGGGAGTGAGGGTGGAACGGGGCGCTCTCATTCTCACCTCGTGCCAGATTGCAGCTCCTCCAGACTGCCAGAGCCTCCGCTGGGATCTTCCTTATTATCCATCTCAATCTATGCTCTCTCACTGCTGCTGTGTGGGAGTCATACAAACGGCATACCAACTACAACTTCAGCAAAATGTGTTCAAAACCAACACCCCTGAATCTTTAAGCACAGGGAGAGAATGAGCACATATCTCCCTCACAAACTTTCTCCTGATCACACAGTTACAGTTGTTTGCAAATTGAAGGGAAGAAAACATCTCTGAAGATAGCTTTAGGTTTAAGTGTTCAGAAATTGAGGCTTACTTCAAAAACGAACCCCATAAGTCTGAACAGTAGTGTGTGTGTGTGTGTGTGTGTGTAATATGGACAGACAGACCTAGTGTACATGTTAGTGGAGCTGATCACCATGTCATAAGGAGATAACACACGCCCCGATTCAATGCTTACTGTCGCAGAGATGGACTAATCCTCTTGTCCAATCAGGATTATGCTATTACAGTAATTATCAGAGCTAGATTTAGTCAATTACAGATAAGCGATTTCATCTTTGTGATGTTAAAAAGGTTTTGGGAGGGCTGCTTCTCTTATGTTAATAGCAACATTTCATGCAAATGGTTGACTTCAAGATGGAGAATCTCCAAGCCTAGATCCAGTTCCATTAGATGATAAAGCCACTACGGTCTAAAAATAGTATTAATGTTGAGATGTGGATCACAGGACTCTAATGAACACAGTCTGGCATTTGGCATCACGTGAATAGCCCACAAATCATCATTGATGTTGTTCATTGTATCAATCTCCGATTTCTCCTTCCTCCCCTGTCTCTTTCAGTATCCATTACAAAGCACTTAGGGCAGATTCTAGGGATAAATTGATAACGCAGCAGTTGCACTTTTGTAAGGAAGCTCTTTGCATTGAACTCAGTTGAACTGCAAGCAGAAGAATGCGACTTGCAACATAAAAGGCTCACATTTACGATTCTGATATTGATTTCTGCTGTATTTCTTTCAAGATGTGATTATAACTATGTTAAATTGCTGTTAATTTCACTCTGGCTGATGTAAATAAACCTTTTTTTGTAACACAGGTGACCTCGATGCTTTGAAGAAGAAGAGCTTCACCATGAAGGAGGGAGTGGACTACAGGGTGAAAATCCACTTCAAGGTGAATATAAATCAGATTTCTGCAGGGATGGTTGGTCATTCTTATATACCGTGGCCTAAAAATAATGTTGTGTAAACCTATGTCATTTTGAGATATTGTTCAAAAGCCAAGTTTTTACAAAGATTGATCCCAAGCTCCTGCATGCTTGGAGCACATAAGATATGAAATCCATGGCTAGAAGTGGATAAATTGTTTATTTCCTGTCTTGACCGGGCCGGCACTATGAACAGCATACAGAAATACACACAGACACCCTTTCCCAGGCTAAAGTTTCCTAAAAATAATACACTTGAAATATTTGTAAACCGATCGGGGTACAATGTAAACACAAAATGAGCTTGTGTGTGTGTTGTGTCATTGGCCTTCACAATGAAAGTACACAACTCAAGAACATTTAATTAAAATGGCATCTAAAGTCACTTTACTTCACTGTGAGTCACACCAGATCATATTCCTGCAAAATAAGTTAATAGACAAAACCCCTTTTGGATTCGACAACTCCACAATATCTTTCTAGCCCATGATTAATCGGATTTTGATACAGCTTCAACCAGAAGATAAAAGAGCATTACAGTTAATGTTTAGATGTACTAAAATAGACATTATCTGTATTTCAATGTATGGGTATTTCCTAAAAGGGGATGGGATGTGGAGTGAATTCCTAAAGGATCTAACAGGACCTCTGCTGGTGACTCTGTGCTACAACAGGTGGAATGTCCTTAGAAAGAAAATGACATGTTAAATTAATAATATTTATTCTAATTCATCCCATCTGTTCCCATTAGGTCAACAGGGACATCGTGTCTGGACTGAAATATGTGCATCTGACCTACAAGAAAGGATTCAGACGTAAGAGCATTTGAAGTCATGAATTAAAATGTTGGCATTGACTCCGAGTCAAGGGTGTATTGATATCTTTGTACACACATGTGCTGTTTTAATGTGCATGCTTTAAATCGGCATCTTACAATGCCACCTGATAAATGTTTTCCACTTGTATTCATACACCATGTTTTTTTGGCACAATCCTTAGATCATTAAGTCACATACCGCATAATATATAATGTAATATAATATAATCAGTCATAGTCAATAATCCTTGAAAATTGTAAAAATGTTAATAAATGAATTTTAAAGTGAAATGCATATTTATATTTACAGTTTGCTCTTCTTTTTTGTTATTTAACTTTAAAATGCCATTGGACAAGTCATTGTTGGGCGCCAGTCAGCTTTTGATGCATTTTTTAAAAACTTGATTTTTTCTTTACCCGTAGTTGACAAGGCAGTGTACATGGTGGGCAGCTACGGGCCGAGAGCCGAGGAGCATGAGTTTATGACCCCGGTGGAGGAGGCTCCGAAGGGTATGATCGTTCGGGGAAACTACCACATCAAATCCTACTTCACAGACGACGACAAGACAGACCATCTGTCGTGGGAGTGGAACCTGCAAATCAAAAAAGACTGGGACAGTGCAGAGTAAAGAGGTCCTCCTCTGTCTCTCTCTCTCCCAGATGCTTAACAACATACCCAACGTATCACTGATGTTTAAAAAGGAAGAAATAGGCTAGGTAGATATGCAGCTGGAGCTGGCTTTGCAAATGATTAAATAACAATTAGTCATATTAAAAACAAAAAAAGGCATAAAAAAAAGATATTCCTACATAGGCTATTAAATGTAATTAACAGTGAGGACATACAGTGACTGGCAGGGTATTAGAGGTGACTTAGTACATTGTAATAGATTTAACAGTGGTATAACCAACAAATGAAATCCCTCATGCCTGTACACTCAGGTTTTAGTGTATACTGTAAATGTAAATATTACAATGTCTGTATTCTTGCAGTGCATTTAGAGTTCTTTACAGAGCCCATGACCAGATCAGTGCATGCTTGAATGTGAAGCCATCGTGTCTGCAATGACTAATTTCTTGTATTGATGATGTATTTAGCCTGCTGTTACCTGATAAATACATATGTAGGACGTGGCTTGTACTAAGTGTTGCTTGTCAAAAAAAGGTATTTCTGAGCATTAAACCCCTGTAGAAAAGATCACCTTAAGTTTGAAGTTGTCTGGCTGTTCACCAGCCACCAATTCTGGAAAAGCTGCTTCACTTTTCTTGTTGACTGGCACATCAGCTTCTAAAATGCAACATTTGTTGGTGATTTTGCTGATCTTTTCCGCTGGGAACCATCAGTGGAGCCCATAGTCAAGCACCCTCTTCATTCCCTGAAACAATTTAAGATCTGTTCATCTCTGTCCAGGTGTCTGTAACTGTCTTCCATCTAGCTTTTATATTAGAGCTCTGTTGTTGTTTTTTTCTCTCTTTTTTTGACATTCCAAAATAAATACATTTATTATATGCCTGCTGATACTGTTACCTGACAACAAAATGTTATCTTGACTTTACTTGAATAGCTCCCGACTACACTGTCATATTCAGAAATATTAGATAATACTGCAAAAATTCACAAAACTTTGTGGAAATGATTGGGGTTTTATATTTCTACAGAATAAAATTTATAAAGAAAGGTAATAGGCTTTGTGCCCCAGGAAATGTCTAACAGGCATGTGCATTATGTAGGCGAATGCCTTTATAGGGGGGGGACAAATGCTGAATCATCATTAACTGTGAGTCAGCAATAGAAAGAATAAACAGGGAAAGCACACAAAAGATAATAAAAAGATTTTTTTATTATTATTTGTCTTTTTTATAACTGTGTGATTCCACAATCAGTAGGTATTTAATCAAATGCTTGCAATATTTCAAAATATTCCCACATGATGTATATTTTCTCAAATTCATGTAACTCATATCATAATGAAATTTTCTTCATAATTGGATGTTATGATTAGTCTGCTTGTGGTCTGTATTGCATGAT
>JAUCNO010000663.1:2159083-2174941 GCA_032353835.1 Enteromius viviparus | reverse complement strand
TTCCTTAATTCTGTTTCCTTGGATAAGATTCAAATATCTTTTGTCCAATTTCTCCAGATCTTGCACGCCCAATACACACAAACACACACAGTATAATAACAGGAATGTGCTTCTTATAAGAGGCATTTAAGAGTCTGGTGAAGAGCAGATGTCAGTCTGGAGGTTTCCTGCAATTACTTTAATTCTTCTAAATAATTAAGTGTTTGTATATTTAATGCTGTAAATGTGTTTACGTCTTTCTCAACAGAAGAGTAGTGAGATCAGGTCATTTAATTACAGTCATTAGCAGTCTGATTCATTTAATTACTATTAAAGTTCAGCGTGTTTAAAAGTAAAGCTAAACACATTAGGACTGAATAAACTTCATCATGGCGGTTATATAAAGACTGATAATTGAATCATTTTCTCTTAAACAGTAGATCTGTAGAGGCTCATAGACTTCAATCAACATTTTGCTCCTAAATTATAAGTTAAAAACTTATAATAAAAGCACTGGCTAAATTTGTCATGACTTCATGATGGAGGTGTTCTGTGATGATGCTGCTGAAGCGGCTGTGATCAGTCCTGGATCTGCTCTGGTACAGCTGTGCTGCTCTGTTATATGATGCTGATCTAATGTGGGCTTCCCCTCGGAGAGCCATAAACCCACCGCTGCGCTCCAGTGACGCCCATCTGCAGTCAGCTTTGGGAGATTCACACCAGTCCTACAGAGAGAGAGAGAAAGAGAGATATTGTACCAAATATCATGCCAATACACACAGAGAGAGAGAGCTGGTGTGTGTTCTGATGAAGACAGAAGGGTGTATTTATCTATTTATCATCTATTTATCTATTGGTCCCATCCATTGTTTATCATTCAATCTATCCATCCATTAAAAATCATTTATTCATCGTTCTGTCCTTTCATCAATCAATCCTTGTTCCATTTTTCCATCCGTCCACCCATTCATCCGTCATCAATCCTTCCATCCTTCCAGTGTTTGTCTTTCCATTCCTCCATTTGTTGTTTCATTCCATTCATCCGTCCATCTACTCTTCCATTCATCCATTGTTCATCTTTCCATTCTTCCATTGTTTACTGTTCCATTCATCCATTCATCTTTTCATCAGATATTGTTCCATCCATCCGTCCTTCAATTTCAGTAACCTTATTTAAAGGCTGAACAAGATTATTTTTCTTACTCCATTGGCAGGTATTTTGCCCTTTTTATTCAAAAACTTTTAGACAGAACAAGACTTGAAATCTTAAGTTCTTTTACCTGTCAGGTAAACACATCTTAATTCAAGAGTGTTTAGATATTTGTACAAGAAAGCAAAACAAAAGTAGGAAAATCAATTTTTGCAGTGCACACACACACACAGATTGCTAATTGCTAAAATGATCTGCTGGTTTCTCTGTCATCTGATCCCGGAGGAGACTCGTCTCAGCGGGAGACTCTGGTGTCTCTTGTGTGTCTCCGTCTCGTGTCTCCAATCACATCCGGCTCTAATGATGCTGGAGAAAATTGAATTTCTGCACTTGATGTATCTCTGGGAAAAGAAACAAGTGTCTCTATCCTCGGTTTCTCTCTCTCTGTCTTACTGTAGAGTGTATTTTGTAATCATGTTGTCATGTACACTGTGCTTATGTTTATTCGTGTTCTATTGCAGTGGAAAGCGTCTGCAGGCTGAGAGTTATTAGAGTTCTCCTCTGACTGGATTATATGGCTCGTAATGAGGTTTTATTTGCGTATGGTGAGGAGTGTAACAGAGTCCGGTCGCTCTGTGAGTGTCAGATGTGTGCGAGGTCGGGTATCGAGTCACATCTGGAAGTGCAGAACTCATTTAGCTGAGCGTAATGTGTGAATGAGAACATTAATGTGTGAATTACATCTCTGAGAGCCAGCACAGGCACCTCGGGAACATCCTTCAGGACACGCTTTATAGCAGTGCATTACTGGATGCTGGAATCTGATTGGCTGGCAGATGTTCCAGGTGTTGATTAATGAAGTGTGTCCAGGTTAATTGACTAGCGATGTGTTTTCTTTCAAAGAAGCCTACCAGCTTCAATTCTTTAATATTAGCTAGAATACTTCAGATTTTAACTATTTGGATTGAATTATTCTGCTGACAAAACTTGTTTGTAGTAACATTTAAAATGATAAACTCTTAAAAAGGTGAACTGAAGGTGTAAAAATATTTGACTGGCTTTTATTTTGTTTAGGCTTTATATAAATTCTTGATCCTGATTGGATGGCAGATGTTTTAAAAGATGAATAATTAAGTATGCACATGTTTATAACCTACGAGGGATGTTCTAGATTACTTTTCCATGAAGGGACCATCTAAAAAATTTTAAAATGTAAACTGCCATATTTTATTGATTTATTTATGATTGACAAAATCTACAGTATATGTACATAATAGTTTAAAATATCTAGAAATAAAATCCTTTTGAGAAATAGAATTTATATTAGGGGCAGTCGTGGCCTGACGGATAGAGTTGGACCTGTAACCCCAAGCTTATGGGTTTGAGTCCCAGGTCCAGCAGGGATTGTGGGTGAATAACCAGTGCTCTCTACACCTTCAATACCACGACTGAGGTGAGACCCTTGAGCAAGGCACCGATCCCCGACTGCTCCCCGGGAGATCTACTGCTGCCCAAATTCAAAGGCAGAGTGTTTATTGACAACAGGGCGAACACAGAAAGGCAGGGTCATCACCGGCATTTAACAATTGCAGTGGCAAAGAGAGAGAGTAGTCAGTGTCCAGGTGTGGGTTGAAAACGAACGGCAAACAGAGTCCAAAAAGGGAGAGGCAAAAGCAATAGTCCAAACAAGAGCAGGGGTCAGTAACAATAAATCCAGACAGGGAAACCAGGACACAAAAGTACACAAATGAAAATACAGGACAGGTTGACAGTGCAATGGACAGTGGGGACAGACAAACATTTATGGGTTTTAAACACATGTAACTAGGTCAAGGGGTGGAGCAAACAATCAAACACCAAGACAACTGACAAGCAGGGCGGAGACATTAGTTTGTGGCAACGAGTCCAAAATAAACACAAAACACACATAGTCTGCTGGGTGGCCTAAGCTGACACCTCCAGCTGATCGTGACAACCATCATATGGCCTTAAAAGTTTTGTTGTTGAGTTAGAAAATATTTATGAATTCACATTATTTAAAGTTGAAAAAAATATCTAACTGGCTATTTTATTTTAATAACAGACTTAATAGACTATGATACTGTTGTATCATTTTAGGTTATGTATTTTAATTTGAATTATATTAATGTAGTGATTTACAACACTTCCTAGTAAAAGGTTTAAAAACTCTTCTTAAAAAAGTGATTAGGATGTGTGATACATTAAAAATGATGGTGTAAAAATCTCTTAACGTATTAGAGTCATTTTATGAAAGCGCTATAAATGTTTTTCAGAAACGTATGAAAGTATTGATGGAGGTTTGTCTGTGGTGACAGATGCTGATCTGAAGCGTTTGAGGGAGTTAATGCTGTTGAAATGAGAGCGTATTGATCTGGAGTTTCTCTATCGATACCTGTGTTAATCAGGAGTTCTTGGCCTGCTCACCAGGTTCATTTAATGTGAACAGGTGACATTTGAATTTGAGCGCTATCACATGCCACCATTTCAGATGAAAGATCAGACACGATTCTGATACGTGATGCTCTTCATCTCCTCATCGGCGTTTACAACTCAGAAAGACTACACATCTACTTGTACTGCTGTAAAATATAATGAATAATCAAACCTGTTTTGAATCAACTCAAATTTGAAGAGTTCAGACATAAAAGCCTGTGTGAAATTTTCTTCTTAAATGAGCATTTTCATGAGACTCCTATATTTATGTTCAGCTATTTTAGTTTAATTGCATAGGAAATAACCTATACATTGTCTTATACATTGTAAATTCTACTCAACCTAAATGTAATAAGAAATGCTCTTTTTAGATGAAAATATCAGATAGAGGCTTTTGCATCTGAGCTTGGAGAATTTGAGAAAATACAAATAAAGAGCCAGATCACGTGAACTGTTAAGACTTGCTATTGTAATATCAGTATCAGGTAAGATTACTCACGTTCATATCTGCACTCGGTTACATATCTTTTAATTATCAAAATTAAACATGGGTAATCAATCTGAATGACTATAGCCATGCACGCATGTAGCGTGTATGATCTCTGTGACGGCCAGATAAACAAAACACACCCTCTCGCATCTGTAATAAACACACAGAGGTGTCAGTCCCGTCTGAAATAGTACATGAAAATCACGGATGACAGGTGATAAGAATCGATGCTCACATGTACAGTAGTTTAGAAAACTAGTCCCGTCCGAATAGAGCTACAGTGTAATTCAGCTAGGTATACATCCGCACTAAAATATCAAGGTGAAAGTCATCATAGCTTGTGTAGTATAGACTCAGCTCCCAATACAACTTTGTGAATAGATTAACAGACATATATTTTTTAATTGCACGTTAAGAGTCTCGTGTTAAGAGTCTCGAGTTAACACAGCATGTTAATGTCGATAATGGCCCACCACTAATATGGGTGTAACGATATGCGTATTCGTATTGAACCGGCTTTCGGTTCAGTAATCATTATAGTTGATGCTACGCTCAACAAGGCAGTGCAAACGACAGGACAGGTTACGTGCTGACTGCCCCTCTCACCCCCAAACAGACGATAAATAGAAACACATACATTACAAACTATCCCCGCCGCATTCAGACAGGCATTACCAACAGATTCGAACAGGGCAAAACAATCGATCGGTACAGTTATAGCCGCGGATTTTAATACGGGATTTAAGAAAATGCTAAAATGTTATTGAGCCCTCCTATCACTCCTAGCAAAGAACAGAAATATTGTGATATTCTTTTCAGGGTTTTGAAGACATTATCTGTGCTGTCTGAAGGAAATGTGGACACTCTCATCTTTCTGAACTTAAAACAATAAATAAATAAATAAAAACCATAAAAATTGATTGAAACAGAGTTCCATTGAAAAACTAAATAGCTCTTTTCTTTCTATTAGTTTTTAACTACTACAATATTACATTTCAGTTTTTAAAAGGAGCATTTGGTTTTGGTTATAAAGGAGGTTTTGTTTTATTTGCTGCTAAGAAGAAACCTCAGAAGATATGTGAAGTATAGTTCCATTGTTGTTCAATATAAATAAAAAACAAAAAAACAAGATCAAACTGATATGTTTGTTTTAATAAATAAAAGTGAGAAAAAAGTGTGAATGCTATTTTTTTAATTAGCATTTGTACACGACATCAGTAACAGAAATATTGAGGTTAAACCGGCTTGCACTGGTTGTGAGCTAGCTTCTCAGATAAAAGTGTGTGTGTGTGTTTCAGGTGAAGTGCTGTAAGTACTGGCCAGACGACACTGAGATCTACAGAGACATCAAGGTGACGCTGATCGAGACGCAGCTTCTGTCCGAGTACGTCATCAGAACGTTTGCTGTGGAGAAGGTGAGGAGACGTCCTTCACATCCATGAACTTGCAGAAGCTCCATCTGACCCAGAACAGATACCTGAGCATCTCTAAACATGTATAGTTTTAAATAATTCTTAAATATGACAGTAATCTGTGGCAGTTAAGCAAAAGAGAAAATATAGTTGGATGCATGGATTAAATCAGTAGAAAAAAAGTAACAGCTAAATATCAGCCAAAGCTCATGATTTTTTTATTAGAGCACTTTGGCTTTTGTTGAACACTTTCATGCACATCTTCAAGAATACATCTGTATTCAAAAGAACTTGCTGTTTTTTTATTTGGTGTGTGGATTTTTGTACTTTGCATTTGGTTTATAGAAGGGAATGAAGCTTTGCACATGCTTCAAGACCCTCAAAATATACAACATATGTGTGTGTTTTTTTATTTTTATTTTTTGCAATTGTTTTTGAAGAGATACAACCACCTAGAAATGAAAAATATACATGTTTTTGTGTTTGTGTCATTTGGATGTATGGAGTACAAGTAGGGTCAAAAATAATTTCTGTAAAATGATCTGTGAAGTTACATTAGTGTCAAAAATGTTGTCAAATATAAGAATATGCCTGTTAATGTCATCATTTTTTTCATGTGAAAGTTATGTTAGACAGTACAGTATTACAGTAATACAGTATTTTGTTAGAAAGTATTTGATCAATCCTGAGCTGATGTATGCTCTTCACTAGCTGATGTTGTAGTTTTAGTGGGTTGTCAGCAGATACAGAATGTGTGAATGTGAGCAGCTCAGGTCTGATGGTGAAGTGTATGAAGCTCGGCTCTGATGATGATGATGAAGATGACAATGAAGTCTCTGTCTTTTCTGCAGCGAGGAGCTCACGAGATCCGTGAGATCAGTCAGTTTCATTTCACCGGTTGGCCGGATCACGGCGTTCCATATCACGCCACGGGTCTGCTGGGATTCGTCCGGCGGGTCAAAGCCAAATCACCCACCAACGCCGGACCCATCGTAGTCCACTGCAGGTACCAGACCATATCTCATTATTCTCATCTGAACTTTTTATTTTTTTTTTATTTAAACATTTTGAGAGATTGCTTATTTTATTTTTTGTAATTAAGTTCTGCGCTCCAAATTTGGATTAATTTGCTCAAAAATAATTATGACATTTTTTGAAACGTTTGTTCTCACAGCTCTTTCAGCTTTCACAGTTTAATTTCTGTCTAATTTCTTTTATCTGTCGATCTGAATCTGTGTTTTGATTGGTCGCTCTCAGTGCAGGGGCAGGGCGAACAGGTTGCTTCATTGTGATTGACATCATGCTGGACATGGCGGAGCGGGAAGGAGTCGTGGACATCTATAACTGTGTGAGAGAGTTACGATCACGAAGAGTCAACATGGTGCAGACCGAGGTACTCATCTTTCCCTCACCTTTGACCTCCGACCAAACACTATTGGGTGAAATTAGACTAGTTTACAGCAAACCCTGACACACACCCAAAAAATAAATTAATACATATTTCGTTCATAGGGCTAAACTATGTATTATAATTTATTTGTATATATTTATATCATAGCGTTTAAATTAAAATTTAATTTATAATAAATGCAATTGAATTAAACTGTATTAAAATAACATGTAATTAATAATAATTAATTAAAATATTTATATTTACATGAAAAGTTGGAGGTTTAGAACAAACCCTGACACACAAATGAGAGAAAAGATGTAGAATTAAATAAATGCAGAATTGTAGTAAAATATGTATTGCTTTATAATTTAGTTTTCTCTATTTATATTATAAAACAAATAAAAAATATTATTCTATTTATATGTAAATTTAAAGGTTTAGAACAGACCCTAACAAACAAAAGAGAACAGAGACTTTTTTTTTAACTAAAATAGAAGTAGAGATTAATCTGATTCTAATATAAGAGGTTTTGGAAAGTAGGAGGCTGTTAAACACAGTAAATGCACTCATAGGTTTAATCTTTCCATTTCTGTCTGGCTTGTTAGTACAGGAAAATATTTGACTGAGATACAACAAAAAATTTAAATATTGAGAAAATCACCTTTAAAGTTGTCAAAATAAAGTCCTTTGCAATTCAAGTTTTTATATATTTACCTTAGGGACTTCATGGAACATGATTTTAAAATCCTAATGATTTTTGGTACAAAATAAAAATTACAGTTTTGACCAATACAATCTATTGTTGTCTAGTGCTACAAATATACCTGTGTGTTTATGACTGCATCTGTGGCTCAGAAACACAGCGATGCAGGTGCTTTGAGTTTCTCCGGCTCCTGATGGGTTTCTTCAGCATCTGCTGGCGTTTCTCTCGACTGCATCGCTGCATTTAATGAGCAAATGTTTCTGAGCTGAGGTCTGCACTGGTATTTGAGAAGCCTGATTCACCCCACTCAAGTTCAGTGACCTTCAGATGTGTGTGTGTGTGTATATGTATGTGTCTAGCTCGCAGGTATTTTGGCGCGCTTTGACGCCCAACGGGCATGCCTTACCTTTTCACACGCGTGTTTGAACCGTCACTAATCATTCCGGGCAACACGCACTCATTAGGGCTCCACTGCTGATTGCGTGCTTTCTAGGCTGCGTTCTGATTGGATGTGCCGCAGGAAAGGTCAGAGGTCATGGCGGATGCCTAATCAGAGATGCGCTGACCCCATCCTCACTATCTAGTCAAAGCGACAGGCCAAGATGCTGTGGAAATGTCACTTCAGCAGAGATTTCCATCAAACGCTCGTCGCATCACGCTTGACGACCCGCTGCTAATAAAGTTTGATGTTCTTTCTGTTTTACGCCGTCAAAGTCTCTCGTGAAACAAATGAGAGCAATCACAGCGGCATCTGCGTTTGCAACGCTGACAAATTCCATGAATACAAAGCAGATGAAGAGAGAAAAGAAGCGCAGCCATGGAGGAAATCAAGCATTTACTTCTGAAGAAAAATATAACTGAATTCATTCTACGCCAATACAGAGACCAGCGTGACCTACTGTACTGTTCAAGAGTCTCTTCTGCTCACCAGAGCTGCATTTATTTGATCAGAACACTGTAAAAATCTTTTCTATGTAAATATCTGTTAAACTCTCATTTATTTCTGCAGGAGAGTCACGTGACCCTTCAGAAATCATTTGCTGCTCAAGAAACTTTTTAAATCAACACATTTGCATTAATTTACAATTCATTTAAATTGATATATTTATATAAAAAATAATATTTAATTTTAAAATCAAAGTTTATATTATTAAATTAAAAATGTTTAATGTAATTTCCTTAAAAAAATCTTCACATAAATTAGCAGTTATATTTATGATATACTTACATACTTGTATTAATTTTAATAATAAATTGTCGCGATTTTGATTGATTGAAAATGGTTTTCATTTTCTGGATTAATGGCATTTATATTCATTATTATTTATATATTTGCATCAGTCTAAAACATATATATATATATATATCAATTCATTTGAATTCAAATAACACATTTGTAATAATAATATTTCAAATATTTATTTTCTATTTACTTATTAAACATTTGTTGCTGTTAATGTTAAACAGTTGAACAGTTGTTCTGTCTAATACTTTAGTGGAAATGTGATACATTTTATTTTTCAGGATTCACAGATGAATAGAAAGTTCAAAAGTACATCATTTATTTGAAACAGAAATCTTACGTAATATGACAAATGTTTAATGTCACTTTTGATCAAGTTTTTGAAGAATAAATGTCTTTTAAAGAAAGGAAAACTTCTGAACTCTGTCATTGTTTATAGCCTTCTTCAGTCATACTGGATCTTGTTTCTTCTGTTTGTCAGGAGCAGTATGTCTTCATCCATGATGCCATCTTGGAGGCGTGTCTGTGTGGCGACACCACCATCCCAGCCAATCAGCTTCGCTCTGTTTACTATGACATGAACCGATTGGATCCTCAGACCAACTCCAGTCCAATCAAAGAAGAGTTTAGGGTGAGAGTGATTATTTCTAAAGGCTTTCAGAGCTGAAGATATGGAACGCTTTCTGTGTTTCTGCTGTGATTTGATTTAAAAAGTGGTAAAATATGAGCGTTGTATTATATATCAGCCGTGTGGTGTGAGACAGAGCCACACAATATTTCCGTATCAGTTATTAGGACACTTTAAACACATTATCAGCACTGATTTGATTAGGCCAGTATTGGAAACAGAAAATATCAGGCTTGAGCTCTGAGCAGTTCTTTATGTCTTCTGCTGCTCACACATTTATAGAAAAATCAGAACTACTGTGAAACACATGGAATATTTGCACTTATTAAAAATGATCTGTCAGATGTTGAACATTGTGTAATGGATATTTCTTGTGTAATGTATTTCCAGCTCCAATATCAGTAACACTTTATATATAACATATGTATCTTTATGTATAACACATAATAAGTATATTTATATCTTTTTTATAAATAACTGTAACCAAAGTTAAAATGCATTGCAATATTTAATGGTTTAATTGTCATGTGTTTAAATTTAATATTTGTTATGTATTTTTACTTATTTATATAGATTATTTAGATATGAAAATGAAAACTTAGTATAAAGGGTTATTTTGCTGTTTTCACTGGCAAATTAATGAGCAAAAGCTGTGTGATTGAACCGAATCATTTGAACAGTTCATTCAGGATGCAAAACAGTGCAAAACTGGAATGATTTATGTTGGTGAAATAGAGCAAGAAGAGCCAATATAGTGTCTAAAATATATATTAAATATAATGTGAATATAGATGTAAACACATGTAAATAATTTTAAAATATATACTATATGTGTGCAGTTTTATATACATAATAAATATACACAGAACACACATATATACTATATAAATAAATTTGTATGCGATTAATTATAATTAAGCATTTGACAGCACTATTAAAAATATTTAGATATTTGAACTGGAAAACAAGAATTAAGTACTGAAGAAGAATGTATTTCTGCAGTGTTTCAGTGGCTGATTTCAATGTGTTTAGTTTTAGTATGCTGTTTATTATATCAGCTGTAATTATTAGACTTATAATATAATCCTGGTCCTGTTGTTGTCAGACGCTGAACATGGTGACTCCGACGCTGCGGGTGGAGGATTGCAGCATCGCTCTGCTACCGAGGAACCATGAGAAGAACCGCTGCATGGATGTTCTTCCTCCTGACCGCTGCCTTCCCTTCCTCATCACCATCGACGGAGAGAGCAGCAACTACATCAATGCTGCGCTCATGGACGTACGTCAGCACACCGTTATCAGCCATTTCACCACCACATTATTAGGATTACAAATTAGACTTTTCATAAGGAAAATGATGTAATTTATCAGATTACTGTATTTTTTAAATTGCATAATTAAATGCAGCACAACAGACACATAAAATGAAATTTTACATTTTAAATGGCAAATGAATTATGAATCAATACATCTAAAATTAGAATAGCCATATACGTAAACCCAGAATAGCCATATAAAGAGAGTCATGAGATGTACTTCAGAATCATAGTCATAGATATTGTTTGTATAATTTGATGATGACTGTGTATGGGATTATTTTTGTGCCAATAAGAATGAACGTAACCTTATAAAACTGAATGTAACTTTCGAAGAAACGATCAAAAATATGCCACTGCAAAAGAAGAAAAACACAGTGAAAATAAAGAATGAACTCAGTTGCACAAATTTAACATGCACTTCAAATATGTTTGATTCGTTGTTAATGATTTTCAAAGAATCGTTTTCACGAATCATGGATTCTGAATGCGTTCCCACAGCTTTTGCTTACGCCTCGCAAATTTTCGCTTGCTGTTTTGACACAAACCTCTCGTGGGAGCGAGCTTAACAGCGATCCACTCTGATTGGCTAATGAGCTTTTGATGGACAGTTGCTCTCTGACCTGGAAGCCCAGATGGTGACGTCAGTGGCACGGATATTGGAAAGTTGCTGCGGTGTGCAATACGTCATGCTTTGTTAATATTAAGTATTAATGTTATCAGTATTTCACCTACGGTCATCTCTTAGTTTCTGAAGATGAGCTCCCAGGAGAGACA
The DNA here is from genome assembly GCA_032353835.1 of Enteromius viviparus. Lineage (NCBI taxonomy): Eukaryota > Metazoa > Chordata > Actinopteri > Cypriniformes > Cyprinidae > Enteromius > Enteromius viviparus. The sequence goes on along the minus strand of JAUCNO010000663.1, from coordinate 2,163,396 downwards.
CGGAGCAGCATCATCTTCCACCTCAGCTTGTCCCTCAAGAAGATGATGCCATTCCGTGTCTCTCCTGGGAGCTGTCCATCAAAATCTCATTAGCCAATCAGACTAGATCGCTGTTAAGCCCGCCCCCACAAGAGGTTTGTGCCAAAACAGCAAACGAAAATTTGCGAAATGTAAGTGAAAGCTGTGGCAACGCTTTCAGAATCCATGATTCGCGAAAACGATTCTTTGAAAATCAATTAACAAAGAATAAAGCATATTTGAGGAGCATGTTAAATTTGTGCGACTGAGTTCATTTTCATTGTGTTTTTGTTCTTTTGCAGTGGCATATTTTTGATCGTTTCTTGGGATGTTATGTTCAGTTTTACAAAGTTACGTTCCTTTTTATTGGCACAAAAATAATCCCATAACTGTGTATTGTTCTTCATCTCTCTCTGTCAGAGCTGCAAGCAGATGAATCACAATAAAAACTCAGCATCTTGATAAAAACTCAAAATAAACTCAGAATCATGATATGAACTCTGAATCAAAAAATAAACTCAGAATCTTGATTCAAACTCAGAATCTTGATAGAAACTCTGAATCATAAAATAAACTCAGAATCTTGATACAAACTCTGAATCACAAAATAAACTCAGAATCTTAATACAAACTCAGAATCTTGATAGAAACTCTGAATCACAAAATAAACTCAGAATCTTGATACAAACTCAGAATCATGATATAAACTCTGAATCATAAAAAAAACTCTGAATCATAAAATAAACTCAGAATCTTGATACAAACTCAGAATCACAAGATAAACTCAGAATCTTGAAATAAACTCAGAATCACAAGATAAACTCAGAATCTTGAAATAAACTCAGAATCTTTATACAAAATCAGAATTACAAAATAAACTCAGAATCTTGATATAAACTCAGAATCATGATATAAACTCAGAATCATGATATAAACTCAGAATCACAAAATAAACTCAGAATCGCGATATAAACAAACAATCTCAATATATCTCAGATATAATATAAACAGAATAGTGAGATATATCGCAGAATCACAATCATAAATATTCTTTATATAATTTGATAATGACTGTCTGGTGTTTTTCATCTCTCTCTCTGTCAGAGCTACAAGCAGCCGTCTGCATTTATCGTTACCCAGCATCCTTTGCCAAACACAGTTAAGGACTTCTGGCGTCTGGTTCTGGACTATCACTGCACATCTATTGTGATGCTGAACGACGTGGATCCGGCGCAGGTCAGAAACATTAATTTATTGTTGAAGAATTTTAAACTGAACTGACTAAAAGTCTTTGCATTTCATATTTTATTATTACAGTAAGAAATCATGAAAAATACCAGTAAATCCACAAACACTATAAACACTCCACAATTAATACTTTAAATTTCCCTGCGTTTAGAATAAAATACAAATAAAAATATATAAGTGTAAAGCAGTTTGATGAACTTAATCAAATTTATCAACTCTTTTCTGCTGAAGTTTAAGTGAGAGTGACTCTATTGAATAACCTTTGTTTCAAGAATTATATTGAATGGTTTTCATTTATATGCAACTATATAACAGTTCATAGTCATAAACAGCAATATTTACCTATTTCTATTAAAATATACATGTAAAACAATCACACGGAGATAATGGTACATGAACATTAATAACATATTTATGGTGTGTGTGTGTGTGTGTGTACGTGCAGGTTTGAGTTTCTTTGATGGGGTTTGTTCTGACAGAGCCTAAGGCTGTCGTCCCCCAGACATACACACAAATCTGAATCACTGTCACACACACACACACACAATTATACACTCACTCTCACAAACACATACAATCACTCACACTCACTCACTAAAACACAGAAGCTCACACACATATGCACACACACAAATGTGTGTAATGACATGAATACTAAAATGTAAACATGGTTTATGAGAACACTTCCCCGTAAAACAAAAGGCTTAAAAACATACTAAATAGTGTTTTTTTGAGAATCTAAAAGTGTGTGTAGTTTCCTGTAAGGGGTAGGTTTAGGTGTAGGGTCAGCTTCACACACACACTCATTCACTAACAAACACACACTCACTCGCACACACACACAAAAATCTTTTTATCATGTATTCTTTCACACAAAACACAACAATGGCAGCCGGTGATGGGAGAGCGAGGCCATCAAATAAAAGATGATGGAAGATTTGAATAGATAAGAAACGCTCACACACACACGCTTAGAGCCTCTGTCAGTAAATATTTCATAGTGTTTACTCTGCTGGAGAGATTTTGTGTGTTTCTGCTTCAGTTTGACAGTTTGTTTCCTTTTGACTGTCTGTGTGACACAAACAAAACAGCTTACACTGGTGTGTGTGTGTGTGTGTGTGTGCAGCTGTGTCCGCAGTACTGGCCGGAGAATGGTGTTCATCGTCACGGCCCGCTGCAGGTGGAGTTTGTGTCGGCAGATCTAGAGGAGGACATCATCAGCAGGATCTTCCGTATCTATAACGCTGCTCGGGTGTGTATATTTCAGTTAATATTTCAATGATTTTATTAACACATTCACATGGTCACACTTATCTGATGTGGGTTAATAAGTTCATTTAAAATGATTTATTGTCTGTTTTTACATCATGATATAAATGTAAACTGTAGAACTGCAGTTCCATGAAAATCAGTAAAAAATGACATTGATAAGACCAAGGAGCTGGTGGTGGATTTCAGGAGACACACACCCATCACCATCAATGAGACACCTGTGGAGTGGGTTAACAGCTTTAAGTTCCTCGTTTCCTCAGAAGTGATTATCATGACTTAGTTGTGTTTTTACACGTGGTGCATCACGTCTCGTAAACATAACACCATGTCTGCATTCGTGATCGGAGAAACAACCCTTCACTGCTCAAAACTCAGGTTTGAATAGTAAGTAGCAGCTTCTTTTAATAAGAAAAGCTAACTATCTTAAAGGTTGTGAGTCGTCAGAATTGCCTCTCTTTCTAGTCTCTGTGCACAGCCAGCATAGACTGCTCTGTCAGGTTCAGGAATCAGTCCTCTGTAAATGTGCTGAACACACTCCAATATTTGTGTTCAACTGTTCTGGAACAGTGTTGGTGTCACGCCCCCAGGCGCTCCATGAACTCGTGGCTGCTGTCATTGTGTCCTCGCCTCTTTCATTAGTGGTTGATTTTGCCCCAGCTGTGTCTTCAGGTGTCAGGAATCTTTGTGTTAATTAGTTTGTATTTAAAGCATGTTCAGTTCAGTCCTGTTTGTCTGTTGTGTGTGTAATAAGTGTTCAGTCTGTTTGCTGGCAAGCTCATTGCCCTGAGCAGCCGTGGACTCTGTTTCGAGGACTTTGTGGCGGAGTTTTACCTCCTCGCCGAGGAGGCAGACTTTGAAGACGTGGCGATCATCTTGCTTTTTAAAAACGTGGCTCGTTATCTCAGTCCCGTGGAATTCCCGGATACTACGGGGTTGATTTGGAGGACGGCTGTCTTCTTGTGCCTAGTGACAGTCCGAGCACATGTGAGAGGATTGCTTCCGATCACGGAAGTCCCGTAAGCCCAGAGCCCGTCGTCACCAAACGCTTCACCCGAGAAGGACCAGCAAACTGCACACATCTCTGCGGAGAACTATCCGCCATTACGGCCCTGCGCGCCGTCAACCACTGATACAGATTTCGACCCATCATTACGGCCTGTGCGTTGTCTTCCTCTGACGTGGATATCGAGCCGCCATCATATCTCCATGAGTCCCTATGTTTAGAGTCGACAGAATCTGTTGTGTACAGTGAGTTGTCGGTTTCATGTTTTGAACTTCCTGAACCAGGTACAGATGGTAATTTGTCATGTTCTGAGTCTGTTAAATCTATCAAAAAGTCACCATGTTTTGAACCATTCGAACCAGTTAATGACACTAACTTATCATGGCCTAAGACTTTAGAGTCTGTTAAAGTCTCTGAGCCTTTTGAATCCGTCAATGTCTATGAGTCACCATGTTCTGAGTCGAAAGAGTCTGTTGATAACTATGAGTTAACATTACCCTGGCCTGAGCCTTTTGAACCTGTTAGTGACTGTGATTTGTCATGGCCTGAGCCCTTTGAATCTGTCAATGTCTAGGAGTCACCATGTTCGGAGTCGACAGAGTCTGTTGAGGATAATGAGTTAACGGTACCATGGCCTGAACCTTCTGAACCTGTTAGTGACTGTAATTTATCATGGTTTGAGCCTTTTAGACATGTTTAAAGGAGAAGTTCACTTTCAAAAAAACTTTTGAGGATAGTTTACTCACCACCATGTCATCCAAGATGTCCATGT
>JAUCNO010000663.1:2140337-2158983 GCA_032353835.1 Enteromius viviparus | reverse complement strand
ACAAATTAACTGGCAATAAGTCAGACTAACTGAAATAAGCCTGGTTTATACTCTAATCTTGGTTTATGGAACAGGCCACTGAACTTGAGGGATTTAATTGTAGTTGTATATTAATGATCAGTGGGAACTGGCTTAACTTTGCACTGCACGTGTTACTGGGTGGTGTTCTTCATAAATTTAGACTCATTTAGCAAAATTGAGTGTAGCTGTGATCATTGAGTGACATTTTCCACGATCAGAATCTGCGTGGCTTTCTGAGCAAACGTCTCTAAAAACTCTTCATACAGCGACGTAAACTTCTGAAATGCTGAATAACTCACACAGCACCCTTCATACAGTTCTCCAATTTTATTTAAAAAATCCTGATGATTTTGAAGCAGACACAAAGAAATAATGAGTTTAAAAACACAGTTATTAGAAAGAGCGGCGGCTGATCGGAGCAGAATGAGCCTTTACTACCCGATGCTCAAAGCGTCTGATAAACTACAGAAAGTTTTCATAACATTTATACAAACAAAGGCTATTCCAAATCAAAATAATGACAAAGATTATAATATTGTTAAATGTAGTATATAAATATTCAAACTTTACAAAATTTAATAAATGTATTTGTTAAAACTACAGAGGAAAAGAGGTAAATACCTTTAAAAGAAAAGACTGTACAGAGGGTAAAACATGAGACGTGCAGGTACAAAACAAACGTGAGTCGTGTGTAAAAATATCAGCGCATAGAAAAGTGAAGACTGTCGTCACACACACACGATTCAGTCTTGAGCTCCTCTGAACATAATACACAGCCACGGCGCCCTCTGCTGGTCACCTGACCTCCACTTCCTGACACACCTCTTAACTAAACGCATCTCTCCTCAACCCAAAATAATGGAAATTAAGTTTCCTGTCATGAAAGTCAAGCAGTGGCGTTATTTTCATAAACACATTTTTGCAAAAACCGATGCTTTCTATCATTACTGTAAGCACATAAATACTGTAAAGATGTTTTTACACCGGCGGAAACCGAACGCAGAAATAACATGCCAACAAAATGAAGATTACAATTTGGAGGTTAAATGTGTCATGAAAACATGTTCTGTTTTGTTGAGAACGTGAGCTGAATATGAAGCCGAGATGAGACCTGTCTGTGAGGAGTGACGTGTGACGACAGCGTTAAAACAGAGCAGAACAAAAACACGCTGTGACCTTTGACCTCTGACCCCCGGTCTGTCCTTGCTCTGAACACAGCCAATCAAACGTAAACCATAAACAACTCAATAAGTTAAAATCTGAATACAAGAGAGAAGTCTGCAGGTGAAAGGCAGCGGAGTCTCGCTCGTTCCGTGAGAGAGAGAGTGTGTGTGTGCGTGTGTGTGTGTGTTTAAAGCAGGCTGGCCAGGCTGGTGGTGGGTCCGTTCTGAGCTTGAATCTGAACTGGGGGAGGTCCTTCAGTCCACTGAAACACAGAAAACCTCGTCAAACATCTTCATTCATACATCATTTAGTCTTGTGAGGAAATGAATGATCAGATATTCCTCAAACAAACGAGCTGTCGGTGTCGAGGTCATCAGTTTAAAGCAAAGCGCTATTACTAATGGAGTGTTTGTGTGTGTGTCCATACACTGATGAGGTTGTGTTCTGGGAGGCTGCAGGCGGCGATGTGGTCCTGCAGGAGCTGCTGGGAGAAGTTCTGGTGCATTTGAGCAGCTTCATGAGCATCCATTGAGTTTCCACAGGCCTTGTTAAGATCTGGAGAGACACGTGATGAGAGATTCTGATCAACACACACCTTCACTCACACAGTTCTGAAAATGGTCATAAAACATGACCACAAGTCAGAGTTAAACTTCTGAAGAGCTGAAGAGCTCTTCAGTCTGTGGTGGAAACAAATCCCATCAGCATTTAAAAGAAAAACATGCTCAGGTCAAAGTGCTCCCACATCTTTGTGAGTTTTATGGTCAGTCCACTGTATGAAGCATTATTTGGTATAATCAGTGTACTTAATTATGCTCTCCTCACTAACAGAAAATGTGTAAGATTGGGAATGCCTCTGATCTTTGGAGCGAACACAAATCATGCCTGCTATTTATGACGTACTGATACAACGTTCATGTGAACGCAGCGGCCAGTTTCTCACGTCCACTACAATGAGAGGACTTGACAGTGTTTTTGAGCCGTTATAACTGTATCAATAAGAATATTGACTTAAACAGAAGAAAAAAGGCGGGGTTAGCAGAGCTTATTAGCATTTAAAGGGACATGCACTGAAACACCTCGCTGTGACCAGAGCTGTTCAGAAACTTTAACCAAAGTATGATTTTTAATGAAGACTCTAAAGAACCAGCTTCTAGAAAAATATGTCCCCTTTAGCATTTTAATTTAAAGGGGCTGTTCACTCAAAAATAAAATTCCTGTCATCAACCCTGTATATGTTCATTTCTTCCATTGAAGAAGGAGATGTTTTTATGTAAAATTGAACTGAACTGACCCTTGAGTGTATGTGTATGTGTGTGTGTGTGTGCTGTGTGAACTGACCCTTGAGCAGAGCTGATGACCAGAGCTGGACAGACATGTCTGGGATCTTACTGGCCAGTTGCATCGCAGGAACCACCATGTTATTGCTCTCCTGAACACAAATACACAGAATGACTGAGAACACTTCCACAGGAGAGAGCTGCAGTGTGTGTGTGTGTGTGTGTGTGAGATTTACTCTGTGGTTGCCCAGCACGTAGAATATGTGTCCCAGCAGCACCAGAGAGCAAGCAGTCAGACGATTCAGGTCCTCTGCATTCGACATCTTCAGCGTCTCACGCAGGAAACGCCTGCAAACACACACACACGATAATCAGCATCACTAACACACACACACATACACACGCAGGTCTGAGAACAGGTAGAGGAAACTGACTTGGCTTCATTGTAGCGTCCCTGGAAGAAGGACAGAAGGCCCCGGATGTAGAAGGCAGCGGCACGCAGACAGTGTGAACTAAACACAGAAACATGAGAGTTGAGTTTCTAACAGAGAGATGAAGAGCCTAATACACAGACCGATTCACAGTAAGAAATCTGTCAGTGCTGTAAATTCATCAGTACACGAGTCTCTGAGTAACAGTGTGACTCATTACTGAACCAATCCAGTATTGAACAGTACTGAGTCCACGATTCAGTTCTGAATTAATCAGCTCAACGAAAGATTCACTTGCCGACATTTACTGGCGCCTTTAGTTTTTATATTTGCAATATTTCATATTTTATTTATTTGTGTGTGTAAGAGAGAGATTGTAGGCGTTACCTGACAGGAAAGTTGTGGTCTGGGTTTATCCGCTCTAATAGACTGTAGAGCTAAACAAATGAAAATAAGAAGAAGATGATGAGTCAGTGATGATTATAGAAGATGATTATTAAAAAACGTGTTTGATGATGACTGACCTCCTGATGTCTGTTTCCCTCTCTGATGTACACACTCGCCAGGTTAGTGACGATGAACGTCCACAGCTCCTGATGAGAGGTGAGCTGTACACACACACACACACACACACACAGTGAGCTCAGCTCCATCACTTCTGTAAGAACAGTGAGTGTTTTGTGTCTCACCCTCAGTGCTGTAGTGAACTGGGCCTCAGCGTTATCCATACAGTTAACAGAGATACAGTACAAACCCTGAAACACACAAATATCACATGAGTGACACACACATAGTTGTCTCATCTGACCGAAAAGAAACCAAAAAAATTAAAATCACAATATGACAGTGATGTGTGTGTGTGTGAGAAAGACAGTGTGTGTGAGTGAGTATGTGTGTGAGTGAGCAGAGATGACTGATGTTGTGGAGTGTGTCCTCACCAGCAGTGTGTGGAGTTGAGCCGCGTGATTGGAGAAGAGCCGTGGAGACTGCTGACAGAGCTGACACACCTGAGAGATCTAACACACACACACACTCATACCTGTTACATACAGTACAGTAGCAGCATCAGGCCACTCCGTCAAACACACACACACCTCCTGAAGCGCTGTGGCCTTGTGTCCGGTCACCAGACGACACATGATGATGTGTTCCAGTAGAATGACTTGAAACGAGGACAGGATAGGGCTGCAGTCCAGCACTGACAAACACACACATCAGAGCATTAATTACCACCCACACACACACAGGAGTCTCTGCATGATGTGAGGAGACTCACTCTTCAGCTTCTCCAGCTGCATCAGGGCTTTATCAGTGTACTTCTGAGCTTTCTCCAGATACCCAGCCTGCATTGAGTGCATGACCGTCACCTGAAACACACACACATCAACACCTCACCTCTCTCCTATCATCACCAGTAAAATCACTCAGGTACAGATACAAATACAAATTATAAGCCTCACTTTTCATATTTTTGCACAATTGAATGGCCTAGTTTGTAATTCTATGAGAAAAATGTTTAGTTTGCTTTTATTCAATATGTATGTTCATTTAATATGTTAATATAATATAAAAATATATATTCAAATAATAATCAAAGAACGTAAAAAAAAGAAGTGAAAAATCACAACAACAAATAAAAGCATCCAAGGCATCATATTCACGTATTCACGTAACAGTATTCAACTAATTTATATTCATATTAATTATTTATATTTATTTAGAAAATCTAATTTGAATCATTTTAAAATGTACAGTTATTTAATTATTTTAATTCCTTTTCATGTAAAGCATTTTGAATTAACCAGTGTGTGTGTGTGAAACGTGAAGTGCTCACCAGATAGACAAGGACACACATGTGCTCTTTGGGCAGCCAGTGGAAGAGATCGGCCGAGTTACTGGGCAGGATTTCATCATCGTGGAGTGTGGAGATAGTCTGAATACACTGCTGCAGCTGCTTCAGGCACGGCTTGACGCTCTTCACCTGCTCTCACACACACACAGGCCTAGGTCAATCACAGTCTAGAGAGGAGTCTAACACCTGGTGAGGAGGTGGAGTGAGCAGCTCTCACCTGTCCAGCATCCAGGTAATGGGTCACCTGCAGCACCAGGAAGAACACACGCAAAGACTCCTTTTGGATGGGGTTTCCCTGCCAGGTCTCCACGATCTGACCACACAGGGTCAGGAGAGGATGGACCTCCTGCAGCTTACGCTCCATCAGCAGCAGCTTTAGACAGAAGAAGAAGAACAAAGACTCTGAGAAGACCCCAGAAACACTGGTCTGAACAAACCTTTCCGGTCTGAGCCAGACCCGACCAACTCTCAGACCATTTCCAGACATTATTCAGACTTGCTTAAAACACTGGAAAATGATAACACAAACATATTTCTGCAATACATTGTGATATGAACAAAATACAGGAAATCTTTAACAGATACTTGATGTGTATTTGGAAAGAATGATTAATTTTAAGTATTAAATACTTTTAAGGGCTGAAAAATTCAAAAACCAAACCAAACCTCTTTTAATAACCTAAAAAAACAAACAAACAATTTTTACTTGAGTTCCACAGCACACATTCTCCCTGTTTTTAACCAACTCCACATGCCTATGAAATAATAACTGGCATGTTTTTTGCGAGTATTGATTATTTTATTAGGATTTTTGAGATTTGGGGAAATAACAATATTAAAAACAACTGTGGTACTAATACTGTAAAATAAAAGTGTGTCTGTGGAGCACAGCAGCAGTCATGAGCAGCACAGCTATATTTGTAGAAATACACAACAATACATTGTATGAGTCATTATCCATTTTTCTTTTATGCAAAAAAACATCTTTATGTTCTATGAAGATATTTAGTTAATTTCCTAGTTGTATCTCAGACAGATATTGTCCTCCCCTAACACACCAGCATTTGAGCATTTGTTAGGCCTTAGAGGTTGTATAGGGCAACCTGGATGCATGTCTGACCCGGAAGCATTCGTAAACAGACAACAGGCTCAGAGACATAGAAACTAAATGGATAAACTACTATATTAATACAATCAGGCATACATTCACACATACTGTGTTGCCGTTTTAGACATTTTAAATAAATGATAGGTTATTGCAAGGTTTTATTGCAACAATTTTCATGTCTCACTTTAATGATTATCTGGCAAAATGGTAAACCTTAAGAGAGATTTTACGTCTGCATCAGCAACCACAGTTTTAGTGTTTAATGAACCCATTAGTGGTCTTCCGCTGCCATCTACTGGTTATTAATTGCAATTTTACAACACAGTGTTTTAGTGTTATAATTTTCATGCATGCATCCGTCACGTTTTAACCACGTTTCATAAAGTTTTGTGTTTTTATAGCCTTTTGAGTATATGCGGCCACTCCCCTTTTTAAATGACGCTGTTATAGTTAACCAAAGTACAACATGTACAATTTTTTTGGATAATCATTAATATAGAGAGTCTAGAGAATTGTTCTGTATTGGTTAGATCCAGATTGAGTGAAAAACCTGAGACTAGTTTGAAGAAGTAGATTTTTAACACAAACGGTTTGATGGACAGCATTAGTCCCGGAGGCAAAGTTGCTCAGTATGAAATGTGTGGGTGTGGGAAACACCATGTGATTGCTGAGCCAAACTAGTGGCCGATTTGTTTAAAATTTTTTACAGACCTTTAGGGCCATAAGTCAAACATGCTCGGCGAGTTTCGTTCCGATCGACCTTCGTTAACTAGTGCTCAAATTTCATTAGCCGATGGCGGCCATGCTTTTTGAGATACACCAGCGTCCTCATACACTGTTTGGACCAACGGTTGCCTAGTTATAATTGAAAATGTTTTTCTGACTCACTGCGCCCCCAAGAGGCAGAGCTCCAAAGGAATAGTTTGAAAAAGTGGGTTTGGGATATAGCTCAATTTTGCTGGAAAATGGTGCGTCATAGAGCAACTACCCTACACACTCCAAACCCTAATAATGAACCCTTCTGACCAGTTTTGTGGTTAAAGGGTACATAAGAATAAAATAAAAACCAATTTATATGTATTGACTTCACAAGACACGAGGGTTACTCACCATGCCTTTGCTCAACAGGAACAGAGCTCTGTGAAAACGAGCAGCAGAGTGAGCACATTAACACACTGAGTGAGATTATACACTGATCACAGTAACTGATGTGAAGCTCTGAAAGACCTGGTATACTCCGATCCCACCACTCTGGCGTACTCGGCTCCGACCCCGAGGAGATCACAGGCCGACACCAGATCCTTCTCCAGCGTATGGAGTTGCTGCAGAACAGCATCCAGAACACACCATCACCATCATCATCAAAAACCTGATTCTTAAATTATACTCAGCGTGAGTGTGTTGTGGACTGTAGCGACACGCTTTGTGTGTGCGTGTGTGAGGCGTACCGCCAGCTGGAACAGAAGCCTGCAGTGCCAGTAGGGAGTCTGCTGTGAGATCTGGATGGCCTTCCGCAGCAGAGGTTTCGCCGAGTCAACCAAGTTCTTTAAAAGAGAATTTTGCATTTTTAAAATCATTCCGTAGTGTGCCAGGAGGAAATATCAGCTTAGCTTTACAAACATTCATTCAACCAAATATCTAAACATTCTTATAATCAAGAATAGTTTACTTTAAAAGGTAAAATGGCCAACGATATTATTATGTCTTGTTTTCTGGGAAAAATAAATAAATAAAAACAAGCAGAAAATTCTGCCAATGGTGCAAAAAAAGAACACAGTGACTTGTCAGTCACTTATCACAGTGAACATCTAGCCATTATGTTTTTCCAGTAAACACATCTTGATTCAAGAATGTTTGTACTAGAAAACAAGACAGAAATACTGAGTATAAAAATAATTGTATAATTTACTTGAATCATCATACTACTGGGATGTGTATTTTAGAGAGAAGGAAGAGGAATCACTCACCTGCTGGCAGTACAGCTCTGACAGGAGACTCGCCGCCTCAAACTTGACATCCTCAAACTGCGCTACCTGTATACCTGGCTAAGGAAAGCTCAAGAAAACACCGCTTTCATTAAATATCATGTAACTCAGATGCGTCTCTTCATACACTTACAGCAGAGCTTCTGTTACTCACACTAATCACAAACTCAACACAAATTCACAAGATCAAGTTTGACATGTGCTTAAAGGATACCTGCTGTGAGATAAGCCACTGAAAAAGAGACAGAAAGAGAAATATAAGTCATATTTGTTAGTACCTACAGCAGCACATCCCATAATCCCACAGAACAAATACAGAAGAAAGAGGGAAAACACAACAGACTCTCATTATATATGCTTTACAATAATAAGCCCTTGAAACACAAAAAACATAACCAAAAGGACATTCCGTCATTGAATCTGTGGATGAATTGTTAACAATAACAATAATAACACTGTAAAGCGCAGGCCGGGAGTGCGGCCTAGTCGCTGGGCTAAAGCCTCAGTCTTTCCTGCGCGCTCTTACCGCTTTCTCGAGGTGCGTTCGGGCCAGCTCGCTGTTCTTCGTGTGGTGGTAGAGCACCGAGCCGAGCTGCAGGTGCGTACGGGCCTCCACTCTCTGCGGCGGCTTGAACTGGAAGACGGCCTGCAGGCAGTGCACACACAAGCGGATTTTGGGAGGACTGGAGGTTCGGAAATGTTCGGCGAAACCGAGCAGAGCCAGATACCAGGTGTCCGGGGCCTCCGCGCCTGCCGCCATCATCACCACAACAACAACAACACGAGAGCTCGGCTAATCTCGCGAGAGCTCCGCGGCCCTACCCTGAACGAGAGCTCGGTCAATCTCGCGAGAGGACGGTTTCTATGTTGCCAGTGACGTTTTTTTTAGTAGATTTAGCAACGTTTCAGACCACTCAAGCAACTTGTTTAAAAAAATAAATAAATAAATAAACTAGCGACACATGTAGTTATTTTTTAAATGTATTTGGCAACTTTGAACAACTTTTCAAAAGTTACTGTAATGAAAAAGTACTTCAACACATAAAAATGGCATTGAACAGCTACTTACATGGATTGCTATACACTGCTGATGATGTGTAGCATTACTACTTATCTAGAAAATACATAAAATGTAATTGCTTAAGAATGTGTAACTTTTCCATACATTTAAAATAATAAAATGCCGGTACATTTTTTATATTTATATCATTTTTACGAACAAATTTTAACCAACGCGTCTTTGCAGAGGTTAATTCCAATTTCAGTGTTTATTCTATGAAATGAAGCAGTTTTGTGTTGTGGTCACATGACGTCATTAACGCCATTTAGCAACTTTACCTGGAAATTAGTTGGCAACACTGAGGATGCTCGCCTTTTCTGGACGGTTTACAAAATCTATCTAAACTATTATGAGTTAAAACCATAGCATATTCGCCGCATATACAAATAAATAGATCTAGTTCATGGCTTTGTAGGTCATTTTAATCTTCTTAAAAGATTGTAAAAAAATAATCACATATAGTAAAATAACAAAAATACTATTAAAAACTTCTAAAAGTAATTTCAATATATCACTAACTGCTTTACACAGAACATGTTTAATAATCAAACTGTTTTGTATAGACATATAGAGTCGTTGCTATTCTAGTGCGCCTTTTCTAGAACCAATCAAATACTTATCTTTTAATAAAGCAAACAACAACTACGCACTTTCTGATTCAGAAACTATCTCACATGTTTTTACCCCATAGAATATCTGTACCTTAAAAACCTAATTTCTCACAATATAAAATTAACTTAAAAAATGCTCAGAGCAGAACAACTGAAGGTGAGTAAATCAGTAAATAGACACACACACACACACACACCGAGCGTCTGAGAGCACAGGCTTTAATTGATCTCACAGAGTCAAAGACAGACAGCTGAATGAGTTTAATCAGGACTGTACCGAGCTAACACCACTGCTCATCAACAGGTAAAACACATAAAACATGTGATCATTATCAGGGCTTTTACGGTTGGACTGAATGTAATAAATCAGCTTTAAAAAAAAACAAACAAGCAGAGATGTGTGACTCGAGTCTGTGAGGGCTCATTAAAATTAACTCGGGTGAAAAAAATCTATTTTCTGAATAAAGCACATCATAATTCAACCTGTTTTTAGGGAGAAAAAAAAAAGAAACAGACAAAACAAAACAAAGAGTGTTTCCTAAGGAGATGCTGCAGTGTTCAGTAGTACGGCCTTCTGGGATTGTTCTGTGCAGAAACACAAGACACGTGTTAATGACTGTAATCACAGGCTGCTCTAGATCTGATCATGAGATAAAGAGAGTTCTGCTGGAGCTCAAACAAACAACACTCTGCAAGCTCAGAATGTCTGGTTCATGAAGCTGTAAACACGCCAAGGTGGCTGATGGGTAATGAGAGCGTGACAGACTCACCAGAGGATTCGGTCTGAAGCGATACGCCAGCATCATCCTCTTCCTGAATGCATCATACTCATCATCGGCCTTCGAGAGTTCAGCCGGTCTGTCCACTCCAAACCCTGCCCCGTCTACAGCTGTGGTGCCCCTGCACACACACGAGCACACAGGCAGACAGACAGACAGACAGAGAGAGAGAGAGAGAGACACACACACACACACACACACGCGAGCACGCAGACAGACAGACAGAGAGAGAGAGACACACACACACACAAGCACACAGGCAGACAGACAGAGACACACGAGCACGCAGATAGACAGACAGACAGACAGAGACAGACACACACACACACACACACACGAGCACACAGACAGACAGAGAGAGAGAGAGAGAGACACACACACACACACACACACACAATCAGCACTAGGTAGTTTTTTCTGACAGCACTAACTTGACTCTCTCTGACCCGTTGAACAGCGGTCACTGATCTAGGACAAGAGTAAAGCTGAAAGCACATTTAGAGGTGTCAAATACACACGTTATGTTTGTTCTATGAGGGCCATCATTAAAAAGATGAACTTCAAATATTTAGAATCATTGGATTTAAAATAAAAATCTACATTGGAATGCAAACACAGGTTTATCACAGTCTGCAGAGACCGCTCAGGAGAGGGGAATGTTGGTTAATGTCAGTTAAACTGCTTTGGTTTCTCTCAGTCTCACTGCATCTCAGCTTTCAAGAGAAAAAGTACCTGTGATTGTCTATTTGTATTAAACTACACATACATGATGCCATTGAGTTTATAATCATTTAAGAGACGTAATTATATTTGGTTTATATATGCCCTTCTTTCACAGATAGTAGTGTTTTAATCGCTTTGATAAACATGTAATAATAATAATTTGCTCGTTGTGCCCTCTCATGGCCTCAGAGAAGCCAAAAGCCAAGTCAGTGTGTGTGCGAGTGTGTATAAGTGTGTGTTTTCACCTGTGGACTGGGTTTTTGATGCCCTGTCCATCTGAGCCCAGTCCTTCTCCCTCCTTCCAGCCCATCTTCATCAGCATCTTAAAGCCGATGTTCTCCACGGTCAGCTTGAACTCCTTGTACTCAGAGTAATCAGGGTCTCTGCCCTCCTGCTCGTCACACACACACACACACACACACATCACACCACTACTTCCTGTTTCATTTAGCATATGCTTTTATCCAAACAAAAGCAATTTGTCCTATTTACAATTTACAGTTCAACATTTAGTAGAACAGCAACAATAATGGCCGTTTTCAAACAGGTCCAGTGGGTGTCGGGTCACATGATGTGATCAGCCTCACCTTCAGAGCTTTAAACGTCTCCATGAACTTCTCCAGCTCATCCGGAGGCAGGAAGTCACCAATGAAGTGCTTTCCTTTGCCCATCTCTGTCAGCTGCTCCGCCCACTCTGTGACACACACACACACACACACACACGTCACATGTATGTCACAGAACAGCTCACATCATGAGTGTGTGACCTCTGACCTCGGGTCTTCTCCATCTCCATCTGTCTCAGGCGATGCTCCCAGGTCCCGTCCTCAGCGTCCAGCTCCTCGTCGCTGTCGTATTCATGCTGGTGGTTCTTGATGGCCTTCTCCCACAACAGCTGCATATCCTGCATCGCCCGCTTGTGCTTCATGATCATGTCGTACATCTCCTGCATCTGATGCACACACAGAAACACACACACATAAAGAATTGAACTGAGACCTATCTGAAAGTAAAAGTATGTAACACTCAGACGAGCTAATGCAGTGTTGTCACATCAGTTAACTGGTGGGAAATTTCCTCACATTACAAGCCATTTACATCATGATTTTACTCCAAGCTGCTCTGTGAAAAAGTGCTGTATAAATCAAATATAACAGAATTTTGAGCTAGAGCAGGCAGTGTCAGAGTGTGGTGGTGTTTAACGATGATGCAAAGTTCCCACAGTTGTATTATTATTATTATTACTATTCAATATGTATTTTTTTGCGTCCAGAATATGAGCCCAATAAGTTAAACTGTATTTTTCCATATAGAACACACACACTTAAGCAGGTTGTAGCTGCCGCTAGCCCATGCTTTATACAGAAGCGACTGCTGCCAGCTGTTTCGGCTGTTTGTTCAGTAAAACGAAAAGTTGTCACATGCTGCATGTGGTGGCGTTTTTTAATAAATGATGATCCAAAGTTCCCCATTCCTACACATTTTATGTATTTTTTATGAGTCACGAACGTTATACATGTGTGTGTGTGTGTATGTATATATAAATATATATAGGCAGAGTGATTTTAAAGAAATAATAATGTAAAAGTAAACGCAAATATTACAAAACATGACACCCCATATAGCTACAAAGTGTAAAAATCAATAGTATGTAGGAAGTAATTCAACAGCGACACCAGCTGGTGAAGTTCATAACAGCAGAGTTATATAGTTAATGTCTGTCTTATTATTTTGGAATAAATGTAAAATAAAATACCTACATTGGAGATTTATTGGATTTAATAAAACAATATTATATTGTATGAACATGAATTTAGCCATATTCCCATGCAACAAATTCCAGGCGACGCTCTTATTCTGGTCACTGTCATCTGATCAATCATCAAATATTTTCATCAAAGCATCATCAAAACTTTTAATTATTTAAAATAAATGGCGACAAACGATTGTGTCTCATGCAAACAGCCTACATACAAATGTATAATAATAATTATAGTTGTAATAATAAGGATATTACAACTGTGCAAACTTTGCATTATCATAAAAAAAAAACACCTTTTTCCTTTTTAATCGAGCAAACAGCAAAAACAGCTATAACAGCTCCCACAGGAAGTGGCTCTGCCAGGGAGAGCGCTAGTCCCTGCAGTGAAATCATATTCACAAAACAGACCTAAATACATTGTATGAGTCAACATGATATTAAGTTAAGATCATGTTCAATGGTACATTTCCTATCGTAAATATATCAAAGCTTCGTTTCTGATCAGTAATATTCATTACTAAGAACTTCATTTGAACAACTTTAAAGATGATTTTATCAATATTTAGATTGTTGTTGCTCCCTCAGATTCCAGATCTAATATTGTCCTCTCCTAACAAACCAGACATCACTGGAGAGATGATTTATTCAGCTTCAGATGATGTATACATCTCTATTTTGAAAAAAACGACCCTCATGACTAGTTTTGTGCTCCAGGGTCACAGATGTATTTTACTTTCTGTTTCAGCACATTTTGATGTTATGGCATGTTAAGAACATGAATGACCATTTACGGGGTTTATGGGTAATGTGTGTGTGTGTTCGTACTTCCTGCTGTTCTTTAAGTTGTTTCTTCTGTTCGTCTGACAACTCTGTCACACCCACCAGACCGACTGGCTTCCCCTTCTTATATCCCAGACTGCTCAGCTCCTGATCTACACACAGAGTAGTATACACAAATTATACATAAAGTGTGTGTGCCTGTCAGTGCAAGAGTGCTGTGTTTCTGTGATTATATGTGTGTGTGTGTGTGAGTGAGTACCGGTCAGTGCAGGAGTACTGTATCCGGTTGCTGGAGCAGCAGGACTGATGTGTGTGCGAGACGTGTGTGTGTGTGAGTACCGGTCAGTGCAGGAGTGCTGGATCCAGTCGCTGGAGCAGCAGGACTGATGAGTGTGTGTGTGTGTGTGTGAGAGAGAAGTGTGTGTGTGTGTGAGTACCGGTCAGTGCAGGAGTGCTGGATCCGGTCGCTGGAGCAGCAGGACTGATGAGTGTTGGCGAGGGCAGCTCTACTTTATCATCCTCAGCTCCCCAGCGGCTCTTCCTCTTCCTCTTCGCAGCCGTGTGTGTGTGTTCCTGTGAGACGGGCTGAGCGGCCGGCTGTGATTGGCTGCTGCTCTTGGCCTGGCGGAACTCGTCCACTTTAGCTTTATAGAAGCGATGAGCCGTGCTCTGATAGTCGTACAGAAAGCTGTGAGAGAGCACAAACATCATCATCATCATCTGTGTTTAACACAGTCTCCAAGCTGATTGTGTTTCTGCTCTCAGAGCCTCTCACCTGAAAGCAGGGTTGTCTCGGTTGTGTTGAGCAGCCATGATCTCCACCTCCGGGCCGCCGTCTGCTACGAAGCGCGCCAGCTTCTCCGCCACCTTCCTGGTGCTGTCGTCCACTGAGGAGGAGACTTTAAGCAGTCTATCAGAACCAGCAGCTCAAACTAAACAAGCTCCATTATGAGTGAGTGTACTGCAGTAGAGAGAGAGCTGGATGGGGTTCGGGAAGAGCACAGTGACGTCTGACGGACACCCACTCACACTCAAACACACACGCACTCCTGTATTTTCACAAAACTGTTCAAATACATTATGTATTATAAACAAATAGCTAATATACATTAAACAAAATAACAAATGCTCCAAAGGCCTGGTGATTGATTTACCCTTTACAGTGCCATCTAATCTTTGTTTAATATTGACCATGCATCATTTGATCCAAATGTCCACTTCGTATTTGATATTTGGCCATTTCTTTGAAACCTTAAACCTACAGCTGCTGTAATTTCTGCAATATGTGGAAAAGGTTTATAAATGTTTAACCTTACAAATATGATGAAATGGCACCCATTATGTTGCCAGATAAACGTTATAATAAACCCAAACTCACAACAACATTCAGAGATGGAGTCTGAGACGCTCCACTCATGCAAACTATAACACACACACACTTAAATAATTCAAGCACATATTAAACCTGCAAATATATTTATTTAATGGAATTGTAGTGTTTGTGAATTCACAATATGCTTTATATAATATTAGTTCTGGTCTGTAAAATGTGGTATGCAGCCGAGTGTTCGATACGGTTTAAATAAAAGTGAGGATTTTTTCAGTCTAATACTGGAATAGAATGTAGGCTGTGTGTTTGTCAGAGGTGTTTCTCACCATCGGTCTGAGGCGACGTGTCTCGTCTGATCTCTGCCACTCGTCTTCTGTAGTACAGAAACTCCTTACTGCTCCTCTCAAACAAGAACCTGCCCAGGAGAAGATCTGGACTGATCACCGAACCCAACACAGAACACACGCAGCTACAGACGAGAACTCACGAGAAGACAGGATCGTCCCTGTAGTCCTCCATGGCCTTCTTCTCCAGCTCAGCTCCGCCTTCAGCGACAAACGCAGCCATCTTGTCGATGATGAGGCGCAGGTCTCCGTCCTCTGGGGGGGAAACTTTAAGCAGGCTATGAGAACACCAGCCTAACTCAAACACTGTACAAAGCTCATGACTGTCCTGGGATCTGAGATCTGAGCCACACACAGCCACAGATGAGCGCGTGAGCAGAGGGCCGACGGGTGCTTGTTCATCGAGAGATTAACACTAGAAACTCATCACCAAACACATCATGGGTAAAGTCAATTTAGACACTTCAGACAACAACAACAAAAAAAATCAGTTTACAGTAAGATCTAGAACATAACCCGGGTAATTTCCACTTCTGCTGACTTTACGGGTCTGCTCCTCACACAGCTCATCGTGTGACTTCAGAAGACAATAGGTCAAAGTACTGCTATGAATATTTACGGTGCTTTTGAAGCGTCACAGTATCAATAAACATCCACGACCCTCAAATGTAAAAGAGCAGCGAGAACATGATGCTAAACGTCTCTTTTGGTGCTCTACAGATGAATTGATGGGTGAACTAGTCCTTTAGTTAGTCAAGTTAACTCAACCAGAAGAAGAATGCTGGTCAACAGGCCCTTGGATGAACGTTCCCTGGTCAAAACACAGGGAGAGCGGTACCTTTGACCTCCAGATAGTCAGCATCATCGTCCTCCTCCTCTTCATCATCGGGGGAGCTGAACACACTGGGCCGGGTCAAGGACAGAGCCGGCTTCTTGGACTGAGAGTAGTTCTTGAACTGATTGATCATGCTGCTGACCCCCAGACCCGGACGCTTCCCAACCAGAATGCTTCTCTTCTGAGCCTGAGACCCGGCCGCAGATGGACTAAGAGCGCTGGGGGCGGAGCCGGCCGGTCCTGCAGGAAATGACATTAATAAGTTAAAATTACCATGACCTTCAAATTAAAAAAATAGAAAAACCTTGGTGTGAAAACATGGATCTCAAAATCATACAGTCATTTTTGGATGTGGATCATTCAGAGAACAATACATAGCGTATCATCATCGAGGGCGGTGTAAACTTTTTATAAATTAATTTTTCTCAATTCAACTCTTATTTTCTCTTGTGGACTTTATATATAATATATAATACCTTTCATGTGAAATATCTCATTCAAGTCGGTACTAAATCAAAAGATCCCTCTTCCTTTGGTAAAATAATAAACAGATTCTGAAAGAGGGGTGCAAACTTTTGACCTGACTCTTTCCTTAAGCCCAGGGTTCCTGAGTTTGGTTCACCTCAGCCCTACAATCTAGCTGAATTAATGTGCTAGTATTTTACTACTAGTCACAGAAGTGTGCAGCATGGACTTCTGTTGAGTGTGTTTCTGAGCTGACTCACACCTAACATTATTAGACATTTCATCAAAATATTTAAAATAATATTTAGAGTTAATAATAAGAGTTAAAATAATGAGAAGCTAAGGACTCAAAACTCATTCTGGGGCACTGATACTGGATCTAATGCGTGCGACTACACTGCAATTACACATGAATAATAATAATAATACATTAAAATATTAAATAAAACAAACCCTTACTATTAATGCTTTTAAAATAGTATTAACCGAGTATTCGTCTGAAAGGTAACAGGATATATGGAACTGTAATATGACATTTGCAGTCGAGCAGATACTGTACTATATCATATAGAAATGTGAGAGAGAGAGAGAGAGAGAGAGGGGGACAAACCTTCATCAGCGCTGGACTTCTCTCGCTGCAACTTCAGGAACTGCTGCAGAAAACTGCCGTCGTTCACAAACTTGTTTGATGAAGAGGATGATGAGGATGATGATGATGAAGAAGAAGATGCCTCTGAGGGAGGAGAACTAACACACACACACACACACAGAGATTAACAAACACAGATCACTTCTGTTCCGCTGTACTGATGATCAGAAGTGTGCTTCACCTGCTGGGTTTGTTCTGGTCCAAGCCCAGGTTCAGGTTCTGGTTCTGGTTCTGGATGGGCTTCTGCTTCAGCTGAGCCTGTTCTTTCAGTCTGGCCTCGATCTCTCTCTTCTTCTGAGCGATCAGCTCCTCCTGTCTCATGATCACGTTCAGCTTAGTCTTCTGATGAGTCTTCCAGCCGCCGCGACCTGAGACACAGAGACACACACACGCTCATTTCATTATATTACTGAGCTCATCTTACACACTTCCACTGCTTGAACCATTCTTTGTCTCCTAATTCTAATCAAATCTTCACAGAAACATGCAAAAACAGATTTAAACACAAACACGATTCATCTTTAACAAGTGACTCATAAAACGAATTAACTGGTTGGTTATTTTTATATTTTAACCTCAAAATAACAGACACACACCCCCTCTGGTAAATCTCACTAAATGTCAGCAATATTCATGTAAAAATGATGTTCAGTAAAAATAAAGCCTAATTTATTCACTTTATTTACATGACAACTCCGACATTCTCTTCTTAGATTTGAGGGAGGGCTGATTTCTATGTGTTTTCATGAGATGTATCTGTATCCCCAATTAATAAACTGAGTTCATCTCTATTAAATAACAGAACACTAACGCTAAGTTACTGCTGAAGAAGTATTTAAGGTTAAGATTGTATAACATGTTTACAGAATGAAATGAACTGAGGCTATCGTTTAAAATAACTAATATTAGATATTATTTAGCATGAAATACAGAACATAAAGCTCTGATATCGTGTTTATGGCCACACAGCGCTAATCAGGGTTGTTTTGGTTTGTGAGGTTTAGCACTGAAGCGGCTAATCGATCAAAACACTGCAAACTAACATCGTCTCAACAAACTGAGCCAAACACCGAGTCGAACACACCGACAAAAGAACATATGTGAGAGAACACGCTGTCTGTGAGGATATTTTAGCGTGTGCGGGGTTTTACCTGCATCACTGGCCTCCATCGCGCTGAGTGTTGTGAAGCTGTTTCTTCTTCTGCGCTCTGAAGAGCGTGTGAGGAATCACAGCGCAGCGCTCATAGCGCCCCCTGCTGGCCGCCAGCTGCACGCGCGCCTCGACGAGGTATATCCAACTGCAGACCCGCAGCAGCACCAGTTTCAGAACCCCAGCCACAGAACCCCAGCCACAGAACCAGAAGTGAGGGGTGGAGCTTACGTTCTTATAAGAGCGGCGCCACCCACTGTTATGGAGCGTAATTTGCTTTTATTTCACAAGAAACATTATACTTAATTTGTGCATCT